>DWAN01002599.1:0-14856 GCA_018230445.1 Heliconius hewitsoni | reverse complement strand
CCACTCAACACGCAATGCCTCCAGAATTCGGCAGAATGTGGGGAACGGAGTGTCTAAACACTAGGTTCCCTCTGCCTACCCTTACTTTATTGTTAACAACAAACAAAGTAAAATTTCTTTGTTGGGCACCTGACTATCCTGGGGAGGGCACGGGTCAATCCCCCCACACCCCCTTTCCTACGCGCAATTAGTCCGCTAAAAAAACAAACAAAACATTTTATAAACTCTCTTACCTAGCCCATATATATTAGTTTAACTGACAGATCTAACTTAAGCCCAGCGGTCTCGAGATGCGTTGATAGCGCGCACGAGCACGACGCCGCTATCGGCTATCTGTGCTTTCTTGTTTCCCTTTGTTCAGGGTCCAGGCATGGGCGCTTTGTTGCCCGCCTGCCTGCGTGACTAACGCTTATTTTAATATTATTGTAATAGCTTCACGCTGTATCCCGCATTTAGCGGGCAGGCTAAGGGAAAGAAGTGTTGAGTGCGTGTTGAAAGGCGGAATTCCATCTCGTCTCTCTCGTCTATCAAAGCGGGGAATTGAAAATAAAAAAAAATATACATATAAAACATAAATTTATTCCGCGCTACGTTCAAAGAAAAATATTTACTAATATGCTTCATAGATATATACCGAATCACAAGTAACTGCTAACACACGGTACATTATTTGTAAGTTACAAGAAATGATTTGTATCACATTCGAGCGTGTCCACTAAGTACCCAGCGCGGTCACTGCAGAACCGCCCCCCCCCCCGGTAATGTACCCCCTGTACCCCCTGTTCCCCGCGCACCAACGGCCGTGAACTTCCTGGCTCTAATCTCCATACAAAACAAAAAATAACAAGTATTGGAAATTTATAGATAGTTGCTATCGAAAATATACATCTTCGGAATGGATTCGATGATACTATGATATAATCAAATAATCATCGTTTTTATAAAGAATATATGTACATAGATATTTTATTATAATATCTACAGATTATATAAAGATTTTAATTCGAAGTACGTAGCTCTAACCAGTTATTAATATAACATTTAGTATCTTAACTCTAACTGAAAATCTGTCATGATGGATCATTAAAATTTTTTTTGTCTGGATGCTGTCATAGCGACACGGTATTTGACTGTAAACTTGACGTTTATGAACTCGATCCCCTCTTGGGGGAATGAATAAATTTCACTTGCTCATTCTGGTAAGAAGATAAAGCGCGGCATTGAGTTGCGTTACTCAATACGTCACTAAAATTTTGTGAAAAATGGGTAACGGATTGTATTAACGAAAGATTATCTGTACCTACCCTACTATATTCGAGATATAGCATGAAGCTTAAAAAAATAAGAATTACACGAGGCACCATACATAGCCATACACCGTTTACACAGTTTACACCGCCATACCGATATATAATATGTAAATCAAGTAAACTCTATATATTCTATATATAAGTATAACGCGTTGATTCCGCGCGGTCGATACATTTATCAAACAACAAACATTCAGGTATCGCTTAGCCTGTTGCCTGCGCAAATATAACATACTTAGAAGAATATAAAGCCGGTGACACATTCTATGTTAGCTATATTAAAATATATTTCCGTAGAGTACACGGTTCCGGGTATACTGAGCTCAGAGTGTTAAGATAAGCCAGAGAGAGGAATTGAGTTCCTCCTCTGGAAGTTCAGCTGTATGGAGAAAACCTAGAAGCTACTAATAAAATAAAATAGATATGTTGTATGTTCACGCGTATCTATTAAATGTCAACTTATATATGATTATAACAATTTACTTATTGCATAAAAAGAATCGTTACACAAATTGTATCTAAGGAAAAAAATAATTTGACATTTGTAAAGTGAATAACATTTGTAAAAAAAGTTTTTACTTAAAAATTTCCTTAAATTTGTAAGTATTTTTCACAAAGGTTCGATATATTTTTTATATTGTTATAAAAAGTGATTTTTAAATTATAAACATGAAGATGAAAGGAAAGGTAAGAACAAAACTATTACAATTTGGATGTTTTTTGTATACATATATTTTTTTATTATGATTGTAGACATTGTTTTTATAGTAGTAGTGAAGTATAGCTTAAGTGGTTAGCTAGCTTTATGTCGCTTTTAGTAATCTTACGTTTAAAATGATATTTAAATGTATGTGTATAAGATAAGGGCCGTCCTCGCGTATCTGATATCGATATACTAACTTAATATTGGAAAAATTATACATCTTTTATCACGTATCTATCGCGAGCAAACACGGCTCCCGTCTCCGTCCGCCCTACTCCCCGCCCGTGCCCACCACCGTCCCCGCCCCCGCCCTCGTCTTATCCAAGCCGAATACGTTTACATTAGCAATGATTAAATATTATAAGCACTTCGAATATTGATTTTTTATTTTATTTTATCATAAAATAATATGTGATCTTTTTTGTCAGTTTCGAAATTAAGGTAGTAATTGGATATAATTTTATTATGGAATCTTTGGAAAAACAGTTTCTCATATTAAAATAGTAATGTTATTAATACATTTTTTTATATGTATCCTGCATATAGTCCAGCGGAGTAGTGTTGAGACATCCGGTTTCCAAAGTACAGTCCAATTTGTAAGAAATTGCGTGATGAGTGGCGGTACCCAACGCCGCGTTTTGTATCGTTCCTAGATCCCTTGCTCTAATGGAAATTAAGCCTTGTCACACTTGTCACAGCATCACGACGGCTTCGTTTATTCTTAATAACCTCCTGAATTGACGCAGTTAGGACTAGTTAGTGGTCGCGCTAACTAACTCAGGCGCAACGTTGGACAGTCTTTGACTGTACACGAGTTATTACGGGTCCGGTCACCAGTGGGAATGACTATATTTAAATTATTGTTATTCTCCATACTGTTATACGAAACGCGGCGTTTAGTTGCACTATTCAACTTACAATGTCTCTAAAATACGCACCGCCCGCGTACGAAAGGGTGTGTTTTAACTTCAAGTTCCCTGTATTTACACTGCTATGCGGGAAAAAGCGTGCAGCCGCCAAGAAACCGGGAACTAAAACTATTTAGGCGGACGGAGTTACGTAAAGCATTCCACGGCGAAGTACCTACCTCTATTACATATAAATTGCCTTAGATCGAACCCTAGTATTACAAAGTACTTGCTTTGTCTGACCACATCCAATTATATTACAGTATCTTTGATGCAACGATACTTCATACACTAATACGTACGTATACATATAATGTTTTCATATTACGTTTGCATTATTGTATGAAAGTAATGAAAATATTTTTATGATTATAATCTTTCCCCGATTGGGAATCGAACCCGCATCCTACTGGGCCCCGACGACCTCAGATTATTTACTTTTAAACTTTTGCAGGTACTTGTAGTATAATAAAGCTTGTAGCTTAAAAGAAAATAGTAAAAACAGCCAGGCTTTAATATGATTATAAATATAGCTTTTGAATACAAACATGTGTATAAAGGAAATTTATTGGAAATCTAAAAATCTTCACATTGTACCCCGCGCATAGCAGAGTAGGCAGAGGGAACCTGGAAACCTAGTGTTAAGACACTTTGTTTCCACGAAGACTGGAGGACATTCTGGAGGCATTGTCTAGTACGTAATTCAACGTCGCGCTTTGCCTCATTACCACAGCGTATAAATAAAAATATAAAATTTACAATTTCCTCAGATGGGAATCGAATCTCACAACCTGTCGCGTTTACAGCACCACCCTTGTGCCTCTGCGCCACTACTGGCCTCAACTAGCCAGTGCCAGCCCTGAACAGAACAAGAACGCAATCGTGTTATCGCACAGGCGGTGTTTATTTACGTAGCGCGTGTGATACGCCGCGGTGGTTTTTCAACATTCTTTGTGCGACGAACAACGAGCCCAGTGAAAATGTAAGTCGTGTAACTTATAATATAAATAACTTCTCAGCACTCAACTGGTTCGAGGAATTCCCGTTTCTACCTTGAATATACTTAGTAAACTATATGTATATTTATGTAAAACTCATTCGTTAAGGTCGTGGCCCGAGAGCACAAGCGTGTGGCTGTAAACGTGACGGTTGCGGGTTCTACTCCCACTTGGGGAAATTAAAAATATAATATTTAACACCGAATACCTATAGAATTCGGCGGAAAGTGGGGAACCGAAGTGCCTTAATGGCAACGGAGTGTCTTAGCACTAGGTTTCCAGGTTCTCTTAGCTTACCCTATTACGTGCGGGATACAATGTGAAAATAAAAAATAATGTTTTCGTTACTGACTAACTGACGTACACCGTACAGCTGGAATTAGGCGGTGTAGAACTCTGAAATTTAACATGAAGGATCCTTGGACAGTGTTCTTCTCCTGTACAGAACAGCACAAAAAGGGGCTTTTTTGTTGAAATACCTGCAAAAAGAGGAAAAACAGGATTTTACGTTTTATAGTTCACGGAAATTGAACTGCGGACGGTAACTACTATAATATGAAGCGCCTTAATTTTAAAAATGTTATTGCTATTATTACAGGTTTGATGCCATCATGTTTTTCTTAATGTATTTTTTATGACAACCAGTTAGCTAGTTACGATAACACTTGAAATTTTGGTGGAAATAGAGCAAGGAATTTTGAGTGTAGTTTCTTTTATCCATTTGAGTTCTTAGTATTATTTATTATTATAGCTCAAGATCCCAGGGCCGCCAGACCTACGTCCTTTTAGCAAAGCTGAAATTTTGAGGACTGTTGGTCTATTATTGGACTCAATGCCCGGCTTTGTTTCCCAGAGCGGTAAAATAAAAATATTTTAATTACAAATATAATCATTCCCTCAAGGGGTCTACCAAACCCACACTCATCGCTTTAACAATCAGGTTCCAATGTTAAATCGTATTAAATTAACCAAATGCCGTTCCATACTACCTGCATATCATATACATACAAGAGATTCACATTCTCAGAATACTTTCTCTCAGCATTTGTAGAAGATTTCGTCGATTTTTGGCTAAATATGATAAACAGCGTTCCGCGCGCGTTTGTGACGCGGTAATTTGGCGCGGGCCGATCGTTTATTTCAAATTGCCAATTTACAACACGCAAGGCTGTTTCCGAGACTGAGAACATATCTGACACTCTCGAAACATGCTAATTCGCTTCGTTCACGTCGCAAAACTCGAAACCTTTGGTTTTTTTATCTCTCAAGTTAAAAAAATATCCTACAGTATATATAATTATACTAGCCAGTACTGTTCCACTCTAGCCTATTTTGTACTATTGCACCATGCACGAGTCTGGCCTGCAATGGTCCAGCTCCTTTAGTAATCTCCGTCTGGTCTAGTCTGCCTATTCACCTTTTAAACCTTAGAGCCAAGTTGTAGAGATTTTTGCTTATTATTCTTTAACAATTGTGCTGTTGAAAGATTTGAAGAAATTTTAAATTTGACATGTTCGTCACTATATATAGCACTATATATATATATATATATATATATATATATATATATATATATATATATATATACACCTACACATTAGTAACTAAAATCTAATGCATAATTTAGGCTAATTTCAATAAATTAGCCACTTTAGAATTCCTCGGGCGTTACGTCAGTCAGTCAGTCATTTACCTTAAATTGTGTTGTATTTTTAATCAAAGTGCACCATTATCTGTTTGCTGGCGGCTATCAGTGTCAACGACTTGCGTAATCTAAAGTGACAAGTTATACTATGTAGTGCCTGGTGCAACAGCGCGGCGCCCGGCGTGCCCCGCCGTTTTTTGTTGAGTAAATAGTGGGAAACTAGAGTTAAGAGACTCCGATGACATTTATTGAAGCATGCCGTGCCAAGTGGTGGAGTTCGACGTCATCCATTTATCAGCTCCAGATTATAGAGCAGCGGCACAGCATCTGGCTGAAACGCAACGGCTGTGAGTTCGAATCCCACTCGAGTTAATGAGTTTTCATTTTGCACAATTGGAAACGGAGTGTCTTAACACTAGATTCTCTCTGCCTACCCATTCTAAACGAGAGAAATATAAATACATTTCCAGTGATAACATAGTTATAAGTCATCGGGTTCCCAATGTTAGATACCCAAATGCTCTTACTCGCTGTGTACAAATGTATTAACATTATATAAGTTTTCCTAAGTATGTTCTCTTATCTCGCGCTCAATGAGCCTCGCAAAGCAAACATAATAAAATCGCGGCTAATCGCTTCAACCTCGAAGTGGAACGGGTTTAATTCGCGACACGACTATTGCCGTATACACTTTACTGAGTAACCGTTTCCATCTTACTTTACTTACTTTACAATACAGTCGACGAGTCGTGGCCGCCCTGAAGATAGGTTTTCTGAATGAACTCCTATAGAAAGAAAAAGGAAAAATGGGAAGTGTCCTAAAATCAAATCTGTGCTGCCATCTACGGCTAACTTCAGGACGGCCACGAAGCGTCGACCGTACTGTACTTACTGATAAGAAACAACGTTCCGTTGACGCTGTTGAGTAAAGTAAATAGCTTTCGACACTATTGAACAAATAGAATCAATGAAAAACAAGTTATCTACATATTATATATAGAACTATTCCGTTACTGACGCGACTGACAGACAATGCACTGACGAAATTATCGGACTTAAAAATTTGAAATTTGACATATAGGTTGGCTAGGGAGTGTGGGGGAGCACTAAGACAATAATTCCTCGAAGTTCCTTAGGACAATATAAGATTTACATTTTTCATTTTACGCCTCAAAGTCCAACAAGTTGAGGGAAAAGGTTAGTTCGATAAATACATACATTTTAGAGGCCGTCGTAGCGCAGTGGTACGTCCAACAGTAAATGCGACAGTTGTCGGCTTGACCCCCACTCGAGGAAATAATTGAAAATCTGCACTCTAATATACAAACCGCGGCACTGAGTTCCACTACTCAATAAATAATATCTCGAATTCGGATGATACATGGGAAGCGAAGTGTCTTAACACTGTGTTCTCTTTGCCCAAACGGTATACGATGTGCGCTATAGTTGCAACGAAACAGGATTGTAGTACTTTCCCCGGCGAGGCGCGGCGCGTGCCCGCCGCCGCCGGCTCGGTGGAAATGTTCACGATCCGATATTCAACCGACTTATAATGAGGAGGTTGTCAGTTTAAAATGATAGTATGTTATATGATGTATTTGGTCTCACAAACACGGGGGCTAAGTTTCGTTAGTGTATGTGTGTGTTTTTTATCCATCGAATTTCTAATAATTATAATAAAATTATTCTAAATATAATTTTTTGGAATTGCCCGTTGGAGATGGAACCCACAACCGCTTGCGTTTCCAGATAGAATCTAAACCGCTGTGCCAAGACGATCTCAATAACTATGTTTTAATCGTTGCGCTAAAATTCTTTAAAAGCTAATATAAGGTTGCATCGACCATCTGGTGGTAATATTAGATATATGTATTCGTCAATGTCGTCCACTGACTTTGTTGAGTGCAGCTTTACAAAGGTCAAATATAATAACTGTATTGCAAAGTTAATATTATTTTTTATATTGTTCATTTGAAAATTTATAATTTCTTATAGTGATCCTCAAGGGACCAACATACTAAATTCAGGCGTTTTACGCCGCATAATTTCGGCTCGTCAGTAACTTCTTGTGACTGACGAGTGAACGAAAGAGTTTTGTATACAAATATAAATATTATATATGATTTTTTTAATTATTTTCACGCTGTATCCCGTATATAGCAGGGTAGATTCTGTTCCCCACTTTACGCCAAATTCTTGAGGCATTATATAAAATTTATTATTCAAGTTTCAAGATTCTATTAAAATAAAACATCATCAAAACATATATTAGTTGTAGTTTCCACTAAAAACAACCAACAGTATACGAGATTGTATCTAATCGAGGTATTTCTGAGAAACCGCCCGGTACGGAGGCTGCGAAGTGCGAGTGGGACAGCCAACATCTCTCTATCTCCTTCGTGACTTCATATTTCTGTTGTTTAACCATAACCAACCTTTGTTTTGGTTATGTACATATAGTTTATTTGATATGAGGCCAGTCGTGGCGTAGGGACACACGCGCGCTACTATAATCGAGACAGTTCTTTGGTTCGATTCCCACTCGGACGAATGAATTACTTAATATTACTCTGGTAATGAGACAAATCGTAGCGTTGATCTCCGCCACTCAATACGCAATGCCTCCAGATTTTGGCAGATAGTGAAGTTTTAACTTAACACTGTGTTCCCAGGTTCTCTCTACCTACCCTGCTATATACAAAGCACGGTATTGAATTTATAACTTTATATTTACAATTTCTCCAATATTGAATGGAAACCGGGAAACATAACCCGTTCCCTCTGCCCTCCAAGCTACCAGAGAAAAAACGTGATGCTGTAAAATATGTACTACATCAAATATTCTAAGCTGTAATCACTGTGTACGTACGTACTAGTCAACCAGGACTGGCTAGTCACTGGTCAGCCTTGACGACTCATATGCTATACCTACCATATACGCTCATTCAGATACCAGATTGTATTGACTTTAAGGTAACTATAACTTAAATTGATATTTTTACCTTATCTGTTAAAAAAAAACAAAATGAAATTAAAAGATAAAGTGTCGTGCAAGTAATACTTTTCTTATGATAAGATAGCTTGAGCTGTAAGGTAAGCACGGCTCCGTCCATCACCAGCCAATGGTTTCGTAAGTTACGAGTGAGGACGCGGGCTGTGACGTCACCGCGCCCACACTGCAGCCAACACTGCTGCACGCTGCGCACCGGCAACAGCAACTAAGACGCTGCCATTGAAAATTTTATCGAATATTTATATTAATAGAGTATACAATAGGATAGACGTCGGTTCAAATCACAGTTTTGAGTTAATGCCAAGGCACGCGTCTGTTGCGACATCGCCGAACTAACGAACGGTACTCCTAAAATAGAGCAAGCAAAAATTAACTCTAAATCGTAGAATTAAAACATAAAATAGCTAAACCAATTTAATCACTGCAGGCTCGAATATACCAGCGATGAACGCAGCCTACACGATATTAGGCAATTAAATATTAATCCGGCAGATTTGAAGAGTTCTCGAAACCTTAGATTTCACGTGTTCCAAGAGGGTCTCCGTTTTGGGTCGGTTAGTATGACATTGCAAAGTTGGGGTGTAGGTGGTGGTTTTATATTAAGGTTGTCAGTTCGACGCGCGGGCGGCCTAATGCAATCGTGTCAAAGGCTAAGAAGATGGCGAGGGGTTATCTTTCACTTTTAGATTGATTTGTTGCTTAATTACTTTAGAAAACAGATTTTTGACTATATATTTAAATAATATTATGCCATTTTATATTATTATTTTCACTTAATATGAACTAGGATTATTATATTAGCTAAGTAGTCTACGATTTGGTAACAAAACAAAGGCGTTGAGCTCTACCACTCTAAATTTGATATCTCGAATTCAGGCAGCTAGTGGGTAACTCTTTCATCATTGCTGTGCTAGTAAAAACGTAAAACTAACAAAAAAAACTACTATCAAGGTAACATACGTAATTATTAAAGTTAAGTAAATTTAAAACGATGAGCATCGAACATCATTTAGTAAAGGCGGTTGACGTCGCCGTGCCGTGTCGCAACGCCGCACGCGCCGCTGCCCACGTGGTCCCGTAGCCCCTTCATCGACCCTACAGTGACCTCAATATTAAGAATTACTTGTTACTAACTGTTATCAATATTAAATATACCTAAAATTGTCGCAAAAATAATATTGAAGCCGTTGGGATGCAGCGGCATAGCCCCTGACTGCAAACGTGACGGTTCCAGATTCGATTCCCACTGAGCGGAACTAATTATATTCTTTTCCTCGCTCGCTATATTATAACAACTGCAACGGAGTATCTCACCACTGGGTTCCTCTGCCTTTCCTCTTATATACAGGGAACAGTGGGAAATTAAACAAATAACAATATTAAATTCACCATGTTTTCAACAAATTTGATATTTAGTAGTTCGAATACATTGTGCGTACCACAAAGGTATAGGTATATGAATCATGGTGTCGAAAATGATTCTGAGACTATATCCTAATATGGTATAAGAAGTCCGTAATATAGACGTATAAAAACACCTTCTTTACGAGATATCGATACATAATTATTATTCAGTTTTTTTTATGGATTGTTGCACGTTGCGCCTACGCAGGTCGAAAGTATGCCACAACGATAAATGTGCCAAATAAGAACGTGGCACTCAGAATATACTTAATAGACTTTAGAACTACTTTAGAATACAGTAAATTAACACTAATTAAATATTGGTAAGATAGTGTCATAACACTAGAGTGGATCTGCCTATTCTGTGAGCTACAGCGTGAAGCTACAAAATTATATTTACAATATATATTTTGTTCCTTTTTCTGTTTCAAAATAAGTAGAGTTATGGGCAGTATACTGTATAAGTAGTTAGTAGTTTCCTCGACGTGACCTAGCGGCGCGGCGCTCGCATATACATATATGAATATTATATGTGCGGCGAGGAGACAAGGACGCCCTTGTCCACCGCCGTCCTTGACAACACAATGCTCTACCTTTATAGAGACGGTGGGAGCCCGAACATAGGCAAATATTATTCTACTCTATATAATCAGTTTCTTTCTGCTCCGCGTTCCTCAAGGCTTCGACTTCAACAACGATAAAAATATTTTCGTAATGTTTATACAGAATAATTCGTTGGACATAAAGTTATCGGTATCCTGTCGTCGGTGTACGGTGTAAAAAATGTAACCTTCTACTGTACTAGTAAATGTCAAACAGACAAACATACACTACGATTAGAGTAGCTGCTATGGCGAGGTAAATGCGCGAGAGTGGATAAGGATATTTTCAAGTACTAGAGAACGGATTGACGCGTACAATTCGCGTTGCCTTAGTAACGCGTATCGCTCTGTAAGCAAAAATGTATAATATTGTACAATATAATGAATAGAGTGTATATAATATTAATTTCAATAATACATATCTAGTACATTTTTTTAAAAATAATGCACTTCTCTATATAAAGTAAGACTGTTCGAAATTTCATACTCTGCCGTCCGCATAATTTTTGTAAAAGGAGTACAAAGCTTTTGCTTCACTTATTAACATATGGATATCGCGATTCGAAAGTGACAATCGCTCAATTTGGTAAATATTTGAATGGCAACCAGGTTATAGAGCACAACGCATGCAACTACATGACATCACTTTCACCGCACTGCAACCACCGGGCACTGCACTGGCCACCGCAACCGCGGACTGCTTCCGCGCTGCGGCCGCTGTACAACACCGCAAAATATCAGCTCTATCATATTCGCATGAATTTTACTTACCATTTTAATAAAGGGTAATTTCACACTATATTATAAAAATGAATTGGTAATCTATACGATTATATTATGTAAGATTTCTGTTACGGAGTGTCCGAGTGTACCTTGCAGCCGCAACTATGCAGCTAGAGAACTAAAATTTGGCATGTAAGTAGGTTGTGTATCAACCGAGATTTTCCCCCAATTCCTACAGGAACAGGTATTGGTTTATAGTCATAAAACGTAAAATTATGTTTTTACCTGTTGTAAGCCAACGAAATTGTGGACTCGATTAAAATTAAAGGATATTTGTAAGAGTGGCGGAGGAGACTTTAAAAGATAAATAATAAATGTAGTTTCAGTGATCGTTACGTTATAATTAGCACCTTGACTAGGTCGACATTATTTTTGAATGCCCGTCGTCGTGGGCCGCGCCTACGTGTCTTTCACTCTGTTGTGAAAA
Organism: Heliconius hewitsoni; assembly: GCA_018230445.1. Classification (NCBI taxonomy): domain Eukaryota; kingdom Metazoa; phylum Arthropoda; class Insecta; order Lepidoptera; family Nymphalidae; genus Heliconius; species Heliconius hewitsoni. The sequence goes on along the minus strand of DWAN01002599.1, from coordinate 3,063 downwards.
AAGTACGTGGGCATGTTGTAAATATTGCTGCATAAAAAGAAACCGAGCGACACTCGCTACAGTTTAACAAGAGCCTAGATGCTGTATATGATATTATGACTTTCATTTTCCTTATATAGTAAACTAGCTTTTATATGCGACTTCGCCCGTGAGGAATAGAATGGCTATGACACGTGTTTGACACATTTATGATACATCAAAAGTTGTCAATTCCAATCAGTATTTCATCAACTCGTTCTACTAAATCATCTCTCGCTTTACAATATTAGTACAGACGCTCAATAACATAAAATATTTTTTTTTCAGCTTCATGCTGTATCCCGCATGAAGTCGGATAGGCAGAAGGAGCCTAGTGTTAAAACACTCCGGTTCCCACTTTTCAACGAATTCTAGAGGTATTTCGTATTGATAAGGAACTCGACGCCGCGCTTTGCTTCATCACCAGAGTGAAGAAATAAAAATATTAAATATTTCATTTCCTCGAGTGTGAATTGAAATTACTAACCTCGTTTAAAACAAATAATACAAATAAACCACAAGATATTTTTCAAAAATTAGAGTTTGTAGAGCGCATATTGCTATAGAATATAGACGGCATACGTAGAGTCTCAGCGTCCAGTTCACAAGCGTTGAAAGTGTAAGACGTTGTAAGCGCCTGTCCGAGACGAATTACTTGGAATTTGAGCGACCAGTCGAACGAGTCTCAAGCGTGTGTGCTCGCTCCTTACTTACAGCTCACTGCCCTAACGAACTGAGAGTGTGGACTTAGTTGCTTATGCTGTGATATATACATTAAAATTAGGCTGTCGTTCCACTAGTACTACGTTTTACTATAAATAAGATGTTCGTGAATTCAATTCTCACTAGTGGTATTGAGGGTGATATATATTTGTGTAAAATGGAGTTTCGCCAATAACCACATATTCTCTACATTGGGAGCAAATTGAGATTCCCTCTACCTATTCTGCTTTGATCTAAAAAACGTGAAACTGTTTCTTTATAATGATGTTTTTATGAAATCAACATGTACCATTTACGTCGTCAAACTAACTTAACGGTTTGTGAATCATATAGCACCGTATTGGTTTTTTGTAATAGTTAGCGATTGGTCCAAAATTTTACTTAAGCAACATAAAAAAATTACAGAAAAAAAAACACAATACGAATATTTTATATACCTTCCTCAATATTACTTAATAAAATATCAATACTATATAAAATAGCTCTTTTACTAAATATACTATAGAAAATTATAGGCAGCACCTATACTTTTCTATAGATTTTTTAATATATTATAAAACCTTTTAAACCTTTAAAATATATATATATATATACCTTTTAGTAGCTGGAGAGGAGAAAAATTATCAAAATTCCAACAGGAACGGGAAAAGGGATTTTTCATTTAATATATATATAATGCATTAATAAAAAGTAGAATTGCGTTCCAGATCGCCTGTGGTAGCCGTTTATGCCTACACGCTCAGTCCGTCCATACATTAGAGCTCAACGTCTCAAACGACGATCTTTATATTTTTGTTCAGCTTCACGCTTTTCCCCGCATAGCAGGTTAAACAGAGGGGATTTAGTATTAAAATACTTCGTTATCCATTCTCTGCCTAATTCTCGAGATTTTGTGAGTTGAACGGCGTAACTCAACCTCCTTTGCCTAACAGAGTGAGGAAATGAATATACGAGTAATTTTCATATAATCATTGCACTGACCGGGTATCGAACTCACAACTGCCGTATTTGTAGCCAGATATTATCCAGTGCGCCACGACGGCCTCATATTATTTTTATTATATTAGAGATTAAATATTATTATTACGATGAAACGACCAAAACATTCGTCGAGGATGTTATTGCTTATCTTTACATCTTTTTGATACATTATGGTAATTAACATCGGTCAGGAGGTAACTGTCCTCTCGTTTTTAACTTGGTCGTGGAAAAAAACATGTTAATGGGACATATACAGTGAATATTCTTAAATATTCACCTTCATGGGGACAGACTGTTAGAGTATGGGCTTCCTGCCAGGTGGAATAACGATCTAGTCTAGCTGTTCAGAAGCCGGTGGATATGGAAGGCAAAGGAACCAAGCTTACATTCAGTAATGTCTTAAGCGGAGGGAGAAGGGGGGGTCTCGTGTCACTAAAACACACGAGTCATTCGTGTCCGAGCTTTTAGATAAATGTTAAAAGGTTCGGCGCCCGCGCCGCCGCCCCGCGACCGCCACCGCGGACTAAATGTAACGTAATGTATTTATATATGTAAGTAGGAGGAGGAGGCACTTGAGGAAATGATTTTAAATATTTAATATTTTAATGTCCTCGCTCTAGTAACGGGGCAAAACATGACGTCGCTCCACCACTCCACACTTAATGCATTCAGAATTCAGCGGAAAGTGGGGAACGGAAACGTCTTAATAAGCACGGAGTGGATTAACACTAAGACACCAGCTTCCCTCTGCCTACCCTGCTATATGTGAAATCTTAACAAATTGAACCCACAACCGACGCGCTTACAGCCGCACGCTCCGCCCCAGCGCTATGACTGCCTCCAAAAATAAAATATACACGTACAAAACAAATTTTAAATTATACATATGTAGTAACGTAGATTAAAATATATTAATGTTCCTATAAACTAATGGGTCCCACTGTTCATATAATAAAAAACCATAAGAAACATTCACTGATGTATGATATTATTCGGTCTCAAATTTCAAGTTCTCGGCTCGGTGAGACCATCGTAATTAATATTTTATATATCTCCAGGATAAGAGAATTGTGACACAGTGGAGGAATGTCGAGTGAATATTTAATACAAATTATTTACATTTTTACATTTAATATTTTTATTTCCTCGCTCTGGCAACGAGGCAAAGCGCAGCGTTGAGTTTCACACGCAATGTCTCCAGAATTCGATGGAAAATGACAAGCAGAAGGGAAGTGTCCAAACGGTAACAACGTCTTTATAATAGATTCGCTCAACCTACAGTGTTTTTTGCATATATATATATATATATATATATATATATATATATATATATATATATAT
>DWAN01002598.1:0-14857 GCA_018230445.1 Heliconius hewitsoni | reverse complement strand
CCTACATCTGCCAGTCCGCGAGCCCCACATAACCCGCTCGAGTCCCCACTCGGGCTGGTATCCGTAAAGGGATTTCCTCACGAAAAAAAAAAAGGCTTTTCGCTAGAGCGCTTTAACTGAAACTACTATCGGCACATTGATCTCTGAATTGACATCCTACATCGCGGTAATCTCTTGGGCTAAGTTCAAATATTTAGATGATTTTTCTTTTTCGGCCTTCACGGGATTGTCATCATGTTGGATAGTTAACAGTCGCTGCGCGGTGTGCCACTCGGTCTACTAGTTCTATATCAGGTCTATTGGCAACAATATACCTGTCTGTAATAGTAGACCGATCCCAGTAGAGCAAAGCACAGACATTTTCAAGAATAGACGTGGTATTGTACCTATAGTAAGTCACCTCTAATTCCAAAAGACCATATTGTAGAGCAAGTTGCTGGTGTATTATGTTGGCTAGTAAGATGAGAAGAATCACAGCTAATATGTCTGAGGGACTCCCCAGGTCGATGACACGCCCGACAGATATCGATAGTGCCATGTTTCATATATATTATTATTATCTAATTTAAAATAAATTATATTATCTGTAATTAATATTTTCCATCGTTCTCGTAATTCGCTAGTTGTAAAATTATATTAATTAAACACTCTGTAGTATTTATTATAAGAAGTATAAATATTTACTATGTACCATCAATAGGTACCATAGGAGTATATATATAGGTACATATAGAAACGAAACGAAAACGCTATGCTGATAGAGCCATGCAACATGTTACTTTGTTTTATATTACATATACAAAAACTATACTATAAAGACAACAAAGTGATTCATTTAATAGTTCAGATGTATTATTTAGACGGACCTGGCTTCTCCACCATCCGTTTAGTTCCTGAACTCGATTAAAACTATCCTAAGTTAATATCGGCAGCTTAATGACAAAGTTTCTGAAAAATAAAATATTTCGAACTAAAGTGAACGTAACTCTACAATACCAATGGATTTTATGATTGGAAATAGATATTTAACCACAGACTCGATGACAAAAATAAATTTATATTGAAAAATTGTAAAAAAGCACGTTCACCATTGATATTGTATAAAGAACCTAGTATACCTATTATATTGTGATATATAAATGTAAGCTCTATTCTATATGTGAGAGAGTGTTTAACTAGAGACTCGATAGTTGTGGTTTCGATACCTACGGGAAAAGATGTTATTTGATTTATATTTGCTTTGAAAATGCGTTGTTAAATTTCGCCATTCAATACGCAATGCCTCAAATTAGGTTACGACGTCATGACACTATATTCTCTCTGTTTATACTACACGGAAATAAAAGTGAAGCTAACAATATAATAATAAAATAAGAACAGACTGTTGCAGTCTTATTTATTACTCTCTACTAATTATTAAATATAGAGGGGATTTAAAAAAACTATGCTTTATAATGTCATTTGTTTTATTGTTAACCGTGCGTTTACCATTGAAGACCGTCGTGGCGCAAGGGCACAATCGTGCGACCAAACGCGATGGTTGTATGTTCGATTCCCACTGGGGGAACTATTTTTATGTCCTCGTGAAGGTAACGAGGCAAATCACGGCGTTTAGTTCCACCACTCAACACGCCTCGAGAATGTCTCGAGAATGCCTCGAGAATTTGACGGAAAATGGAGAACGGAACCCTACCCTACCCTGCTATAGCATATATATAAATCAAACAAAAAAGTTAACGGTTTAATGTATTTGAATAAATCGGCTAAATAAAAAAATAACTTAAACTAAATATACAACCATTTCAGAGCTCACATACAAGAGAAGTTCCTATCTGACCTGCGCAAGGCTCGCGAGACCTACAGCGGGACGGAGCTGGCGAACGTGCTGCATGCCATGCGGAGACGATTGGACGATCCAGCCGTCCTATCCGGTGATACGATATTGAATCTTTTAATATCCTACAGAGAAATACAGGATTATGACGCCATTGTACAGATTGTGGACGATCTCAAAACTATTATGAACAGAAAAAACTATGTCAACATGCCTATTATAAGGTTTATGTACGCGTTTGCTATGAATAGGTAAGTCTTATCTATCTATCTTAGTTATCTATATATCTTAGTTATATAGTCAATATCGTAGGAAAGTTTTAAATTTACAAAAATAAAAAAAGATATAAAATATATATATATATAAAGAATTGAATAGGACTAACTAACTATAAATAGAAGTAAAGCTAAAACTCGAGATTGTACTGTAATCAACTTAAGGTTTAAATTTGTTAGTGAATTTAATCAGATGAAATCCTTTGTTTGAAAAATATTGTATGATGAATTATTTTAATTATTTTTATCCCTTACAATGACATAATTTGTGGTTGATATCTGCGTACCGTTGTAATTGTTTTAGTATTAAACGTAGTTTAATCAAATTTAATGAGAACTATTATTATTTTCAGGAGAAATAAAGAGGGCGACAGAGAAAATGCTTTAAAAGTTTGCGTGAAGGCGTTAGAAAAAAAAGAAAATAGATTTCCTGACATGTTATGCCTTTGCGGTCGTATATACAAGGACAAATTCGTAGAATCTCAACACACAGACGTCGAAAGTTTGACTAATGCTATACATTGGTAAATAATGAGTAGATTTACATTAATTTGATTAACATTTAATTTTTTTAACGTCACTTTATCATGCAAATAGCAGAATAAGCAGAGGGAACCTTATGTTGAAATACGTCCCACTCCCACTGTCCTGAAAGTACATAAAGTAACACAGGAAAAAAAGATTTTATATGATACAAGTCTCTAATATTAAAAAAAAAACTACTCATTTTGTGAATTTTTATTATTTATAGACAGATATTGAAAAAATAAAATTATATTAATAAAATCTTTATGTAATAACAGGTACAGACAGGGTTTCGAAGTGCAGCCAAATGAATATGCTGGAATTAATTTGGCAACTTTACTAGTTATAGCCGGAAATGAATTTAAAAACTCTCAAGAACTACAACATATAGGTATTGACGTTATCTATCTATCCATCTATTATATAAAACTTCTCTAACTGAGTGACTGAAAGACATCACGTAAACGTAACTACTTAGTAGGCTTAGAAAGTAGAAACTTGATATGTACGTAGGTTAAGGAGTGTGGAGGAGCACCAAAGTGAATCTTTCTCTCTTATAAACATATACATAATGTCCCATATCGACTATTTCCGTTATCGGCCGAGATATGGTACACTCTATGTTGTTTATATCTATATATTTTTTTATTTGAATATCTCTTCTCTATACATAATATTTAAAAATAAAAAAATATTAACATATCAATTTTTATCGTTATATTTGTATGCTTAAAATGGTATCAATGTACTGTCCGTTTTCCACCTAGTTTTTAGACATTGCCTATTTTGAGTATATATTGATCAATGGACCTGAACGCCGCGCCATTTTATACCAGAGCAGAAATATGAATATAATTGAAATATGATTATATATTTTTTTGCCATGTGCGGTTGTCCTACTCATAACTGTAACAACCGTATCTCCACAACAGCATCATTCCTACATATTATTTTAGTATATATTTCCAATATTATTTTCTTTTAGGTATGGTACTCAATCACTTAATAGGGAAAAAAGGCAGCTTATCCTCATTAAAAGACTACTGGGATGTAGCGACATTCTTTGAAATCTCAGTTCTGGCCCAAGATTATGTAAAAGCAATACAAGCAGCGGAATGTATGTTTAAATTGAAACCGCCTAACTGGTATTTGAAATCTACTATTGGAAATATAGAGCTTATTGATAGGTAAGGACACTACACTAAAGTATACTGTATGTATAAATCTAGTTAACTAGGATAGGTAGAAGTTTTATGACAATTCGTCCTTTCCGTCGAATTTTCGAGTTATTGCGTGTTCTGTGGAACTTAACGCCGCGCTTTGTCTTTTTCCTAGAACAAGTAAGTGAAGATTATTATAATAATTCATTACCCCCCAGTTGCAATCGAATATAAAATCGCGATTACAATGAAAAACAGTGTCTTTGAGCGACGACGGCGTCTAAATAATGTCAATTAAAAAATAACTAAAGAACTGTACTAGTTTGCAAAAGGTATGGATCGTTTGCCCGCACTCATTAAAATGACAATATTATACTTATATAAATACAATATTGTAAAAATATTTTTTTTAGGTTTAGAAAAAGTGAAGAAACATCACCAGAACAACAGGTGTTTTCGTTTTGGATGGAATTTTTTGTCGAGGCAACTAAAAGCACTTGCGAAAATATTATCCGCTTTCCTGTAAGTAATACTTATCTTTTATAGAGATCTGTAAAATATATAGAATATAATTAACGATCTCCTTAATTAAATATATATTTTTAAGGTGGTCATTCTAGAAACAACCAAAGTGTATATGCCGTCGTATTTAAACGTTAATATGGGAGCGGAACAGAAGTCTATAGAGATATTCAACTTGTGCCTGGACTCGATGCGCGGCGACTGCAGGCAGGTGCATCGGTGGCTGTTCACCTCTGACATGATCAGGACCTACAGGTTGTGTTTTATGTCAATTCCTATTTAAAGTTAAGCTAAGTAACTAATCTTACATAAGGTAACTTTTTTTTTCACTTATTCACAGAAATTAAATTATATTTAATAGTAAAAATGTTAGACTCAGTAACACTTCATTTTTACACCATAAAATTTTTTTCAAGATAAATTCTTTATAAACCATATTGTATACTGTGACTACAATAGTCATTATTATTGCTTGACTTTTATTAACATATATTTTTTCTTCTGTTTTTAGTCTTTACAAACGTGATGAACGGTGTCTTTTTCTATACGTCAGCGAGAATTCCGATGATTTTCAAATATTTCTCCCGTCTCAAGCTTTCCGACAACATCTATACGATCTTTTGGGGGAACTCACCGCAGACCACGAGAAAGTTGCCGACTTAGACACTAGTGTCATGCAAGACCAATTGAAAGTTTGTATCACTTATATTATATCTATATTTATCATGATTTGGAGGTGGATTTTTGCAAAGCTAAGCGTAGTTTATAGGATGCAATGTCGTCTTATGAAGTGCGGTTTTAGTTTCTGACCATCACAAATTATGATACTACTGAATATGTTCTAAATTTTTCTATCAAAAAGATGGACCATTTCTAATAATATTATATACTAAAATTACTACTTCCCCTGTTTTCCAAGATATCACATATCAATCTGTTTCAGTCAACGTCTTCTTTACAATTTTATATAAAGTCTAATTTTTGTACAATTATTATTCCAGTTTGAATACGAATTAGATGATTGCAACAAAAGAGTGGTCCTCGGTAAAGGTACATATGGCGTTGTGTACGCGGCCCGAGACCTCAACACGCAAGTGCGTATCGCAGTCAAAGAGATACCCGAGAAGAATCTCGGCGATGTACAGCCTTTACACGAAGAAATATTGTTGCATTCACAACTGAGGCATAGGAATATTGTTCAGGTAACTATTGTCGAATTAAATGGTTAAAAATATAGTGTAAGCCATATATAATCCGTCTTCGTGCAACAACTGTGAGACCACATGACTATCTAGAGATCTATAATCAAACCTAATTGACGCAAACTTAACAAATGACAATTTTTTCCTTAAATCGGAAAATCACTTTGATTGGCCTATCCCTCTGATTTAAGCTATGTATAAATAATATTATAATATAAAATATATAGGTAGGTATAAATAGAAGTGTACAAATTTCTTTTAAAAGAATATAAGAAGCTATTTACTTATTTATTAGAATGCAAGAAAATTATACAAAATTATTTTTATTTTTGTGTCGTATAATGTAAATATATAAAGAATAATCATGAAACTGTTAGAAAATGACTACCCTATATTTTTCCAGTACCTTGGCTCTATATCAGAAGATAATTACTTCAAGATCTTTATGGAACAAGTTCCTGGAGGTTCACTCTCAGCATTGCTAAGATCAAAATGGGGTCCATTGAAGGAAAATGAAGCAACGATAGCATATTATACGAAACAGATTTTAGAAGGCATGTTTTTTTATTGTTAATAGTTATATAATGTTAAAAGTTGTAGTATTTTGAAGTGACAATATTGGACTAAAATATCATTATCTGAAATAGTTAAGATTAAAGCTGTCGTGGCGCAGTGCGACGATATCTGAATGATGAACGCGACGGTTGGGTTGGGTTTGATTTTTATTCGAAAACTAAATGAACTTGTTTTTTTTTCTCCTATAATTAGGCTTTTATACAGTAGTTACAACTGTGCTTTCATTTAAAATGATGATGACAAAAAAGCTATATAATCCTATATCATAAATCCGTATTTTTTTTTTTCAGGTCTTAAATACCTCCACGATCAAAAGATTGTTCATCGCGATATAAAAGGGGACAATGTATTAGTAAATACTTACAGTGGAGTGGTTAAGATATCGGACTTTGGTACTTCTAAGCGACTCGCTGGTTTGTGTCCGTCCACTGAGACCTTCGCCGGCACTCTACAGTATATGGCGCCGGAGGTCATCGACAAAGGTCAAAGGGGATATGGGGCTCCAGTGAGTATTTACAATTTTTTTCAGCTTCATTCTTTATTGCGACAATTTAGTGCCAAGGCACTCCGTTTTCCACTTTCCGACTGAATTGTAAACATAACGTGGACTAACTGTCATTTTGAATTGTCATACAATAACTAGTTTTTCACTAATGACTACCTAACCTACCCTAAAGACACGTAAATATAGAAAAACCGTAACCTTTTTAAACAAAGGCAGACACATTCTAGTGTTCAGACATTCTGTTCCCCACGCACCCCTATTTTTTTCTAGACATTGCGTGTTGAATGACGAAACTCGACGCTGCGCTTTGTTTTGAACCTAAATAATTCGTTCCCCTAAGTAATAATCAAACTCACGACCATCGCGTTTACAAAACAGAAACTGAGACTTCGCCACGACAACTTTAAAAATATTTATGTCAATTCTAGCTATTTTGATTAAAATATATCTGTTTGTTTGTGTCCAAATGCCAAATTACATAAGGTCCATTCTATTATTATATTTGGCACTTGCTTTTTCTATAATTTATAATGACAATTATCGATAATGTTTAAAAATAATTGTGATGTTACGTATGATACTACTTATTTAAAATTTTAGAAGGACAGCTTACATACCTACTCTATATTAACAGGATGGTTAATTTACCTTTTTAAATCAAATTGATTGTATTGTAGAATTATTATTTTATTTACCTTTTGATTGGATATTTTTTTTGAGTATTTATTTTTTGTAATTGTTTGTTTAAAAGCTTGAAATTGATTTGCATGTTTTTCCAGATTTTCGATCAAATCGGTTGTAATTTGTATTTAAAGTTTTTTTATAAAACAATAATGGAATAAGTATCACTTAGGTGTTCTTTTGACATTCTTCAATACGCTGAATCTCGCACATAGCGGGGTAGGCAGACGGAACTTAGTGTTAAGTCGGCGTTCCTCATTTTTTGAACGTCAATCTTTTTAAGCATTGTGTGTTAAGTGGCGGAATTCAACGCCGTGTTGGTGCCATAGCTAAGAAATGAAAATATTAATAAATAATAATTAATTTTTTAAATGGATACTCATATATAAGGCGATTTCTAAGCGAGTTCTTAGAATTACTACTACAGAAAACTTACCTAACTTAGGCATTATATTTTGATACACTGAGTCCATTTATATATTTAGTATAGAGATATACCTATAGTAGTTAGATCTTAACTTAACATTATTATTGATTAACAATTAAGTAGCAAAATTTAAATGCTTATTTCTATCTTCCTAGGCTGATATATGGTCGTTAGGATGCACGGTGGTGGAAATGGCGACGGGTAACCCGCCATTTATGGAGTTAGGTTCACCACAAGCTGCTTTGTTTAAGGTAGGTATATGTATAGCCATTAGACACTATATTAATATTATATAGCCATTAAAAAAATCAATCTTAGTATTTTTGTGTAGCATTAGCAGTTGTATTGTAGCGAGTTGTAGAGTAGTTTTTATGTATTTATTTATAGAAAGATTAATTAACTCTTTAGTCATATCGATTGAAATAAATAAAAAAAATACAGTTGTTATGTTGATTAATTAAAATACCTGTTAAAAGTAATATACTTAATAATAAAAAAAATATTGTAATATAGTCTGTATTTACAGGTTGGATATTACAAAATGCATCCCGAGATACCCAGTGAATTGTCGCTTAAGGCTAAGAACTTTATTTTGCGTTGCTTCATCCCCGATCCGGAGAAGAGAGCCACAGCTGCTGAATTACTAGAAGATCTCTTTTTATGCGAGTATGTAATGTATAATTTTTACATAAAAACGCTCCTTAAAAATTTTGCCCTCATTGCTTCACCAGAACTGTGAAATAAAAATAATTCAAATACCATTCTTTTTTTGGGAATCAAATACCAGACAAATGCCATCCTACACGCCATGATAGAGTAAAATTTAATTAATTACAACGTAATTTGAATATATAATTGTAGGTAATTTAAATCTATTTTAATTATAAAATTGTAATTGTTACTTCTTCTACTGAATCTTGAGTTAAGAAATTCAGTTCCTCATGCACCAACATTCGAGAGGGGCGGGACACAAAGCCGCGTTTTTTCTTGTTTACTAGGACAAGGATATAAAAATAATTCATTCCCCCATCCATTTTACTGTCGGTCGCTGTGTTTATATTTTGTTAAGAAAAAAAAATGTATTTTGTCTCAAATTTATAAAATGACTTTTCATCCATATCCATTGACTTGTATACAGAAAAAAGAAATCCAGCTCGCGTCTCGGCAGCAGCGTGGATTACAGTCGAAGCATATCAGTCCCCGCGGACAAGGCGCGTGCCTCTGTCGCACAGAAGAAAATATCTGAGCCGTGCCTGCCTGGAAACTTGCCTAGCTCACCGGAAATCGAGTAAGCTATTATTCTATTGTTATTATTATGTCTAGCCTTTTTTATATCTTTTTTGTATTCTCAAATATCTCTTTTGTATACTGGATATTATATAGTATATTTGACTTTTAAATATTATACAGACTTAAGGGTTAAATTGTTGACGTTTCTTATAACAACTATCTAGTTGTAATTTATTTATATTTTTTTATTTAATTATAAAATATTTTTATAAGTATTTTAATTTTATTTGTATTTGAACAAAAGGTGTAAAGACACTAAACCATTTTAGTTATATTAAATAAAAGCTACATTATGCTACTCATATAATATTACACAAAAGATATACTTTCGAATACATTTTGATGAATTCTTTTCATCTTCTATTAGAAAGGCATGAATTTTATATTTAAGATCATATCTAATTTAGAAATAATCACCTATTTATTGGCATGATATAGTTTGTGATACATACGCTATTAGATTGTGTGCATATTGTGTATGATGTCATCCATACATACATATGGTTCCAGGGATCTTAGTATGTGGTGACGTACTAACTACAAAAAATATATATATACATAATATTTTATAAATAATATTATTCATCAACACAGACAATTTTTATATATTTCTCTAACATATCTGTAGTTGTTAGTTCGTAACCACTTACATGTTATATTATCATAGTAAACATATGCATAAATACTTATTTTATTATAAGAACTACTTATTACTTATTTGACGACGTCGACGACTTATCTACAAATAAATATGTGATTGTTTAAATTAATTACTATTATTTTAAAACTACTGATTTTTTTATGATTTTCGTTTTTATTCTCCTGTAACATATTGACATAATGCGAGATCCATTTTCAATTCAAGTTAATTTAATAATTTTGAAAAAAAAAAAATATTAACTATTCATTAATGTAATGTTTTTTTGGCGATTATTATTAAAATTTTGATTAAAATAACACTCGCGTTCATCTAATAGAGATTCATTAGATTCATTTTGCAACTTTTATATCACAACTTTAATTTAATTAAATTTATTCGTAACATTAATACTTAATTAGAAAACGAGGCGCGGGTTCGAGTCCCGCTACGTTAAAATTTTTATACATTTTCTAATTAAGTATTTATCTTTCCTAAGTGTGGATTAACACTTTAAAAATGTTTAAAAAATATTCGCTGTTTCCGCCTACACCGCACATAGCGGAGTAGGAAGGGGGAAACTGTAAACCTAATGTTAAAACATTACGTTCCCGTTTAGACACTTACGCTCCTTGTTTTCCGCGAGATTCTGGAGACATTGCGTGTTGAGTGGTGGAACTCAACGCCTCGCTTTGCCTTGTCACTAGAGCAAGGATATGAAAATATTAAATATTTCATTCCAGCTAGTAGGAATTGAACCCACAACAATTGCGTTTACATTTGCACATTGTGTCCCTGCGCCTCATCCATATGTGTTCAATAAGAGAATCCATGTCATTGATATATTTATATTATATTAGTTGCATTTTTTTGTTGCATTCCTTTCTGGGCCCTTGTATCATAAGCGCTCTGACCAACCATACGTTCTTATCGAGCTACGATAAAAATGTATGGTTTCCAAAGAGGCGCGGGTTCAAATCCAACGTTCAAATGTTCATACGTTTTCTTAAGAAATAATTAAAGCCTTACCTATCATCTCTTCCCTTGCAAGCATAAGTCAACCTAGCAGGCCTCTTTAATATATCTCCGGCAAGCCATATATCACCTCGGGCCGCGTGCGCCACTAGCGAGGGGCTGGAGGGGCACATGGCAGGAGTTAACGGAGCACCCCAGCCCGTGCTTAACACTCGCGGCACTAATGGTGGTGACTGGAAGAGATAGCAGAAAGTAACTTCACATTATAGCAAAAATCGATTATAGCAGGAGCTTACAATGTGAAAGTAAAGAGTACAGAGAAGTTTTCATACAAGAAAATAATTTATTCTGGCGTATGGGAAGGCAATGCATATTTATTGTTATATCTGCAATCAAACGCTGTTCCATCACAGCCTCAGTTTGTTAGTATATATGGTACCAGCAAAGTATAATTTCGGTATTATTTCGGTGTAGCTGCGTTGGGTATGAATTACCAATAAAAATCTATATAAATGGCAAGGAAAGAAATAAGTCGCAACATGTTTATTGCCAGCCTGCCCGCGCGCCTTCCTTTCTTGCGTCTTATTCCCAGCTGCGTATTCAACATTTTATAGAATACCTAGGCAAAGTATAAAATAAATAATATGTCATACATTATCTTCACGTTTTCTAGACATTGCCGAGCTATTGTATTGAATGAAGAACTCCACCATATCCCTAGCAGTACGTCCTATAGTCAGTCAGTATTGTTAATACAAAATTCATATTTTTTTTAATATACAATTATTTCATATACGTATAATTTTTTCACTTCCATCGAATCAACATACCTGATTAGACTCTTCTTCGGCCACAAACAGTGAAGACGCACAAGGAAACAGTACCCTGCCAGTTTTTTGATGTAGTTCATACGATGCTATCCCCCATCCGGCGACCCTCTGCCGTTCCCATAACAATTGTTCCTCACGCGACCACTTGCCTGACGACACTCCAAGAGCCACATTTGACTCTATTAAAGGTTTCCAGTCTAATCTATTGGACAAATTAAATAATAAATATTTCTTCTCTTCTAGTAGTTCTAGTTCTTCTGTTATATGAATTCGGATTTTTAGAAAATTATTGCCGCCGGTATCAGAGTTAATGGTACCTTAGCCAAATTTATAGACAGTGAAATGTCAGAACAGCTGCATGTTTGGCCATTCACATTACACAATGCAGTGTTGGTACTAACCCTGCTATACAGCAGAGAAACATGGGTTTTACAGAAAAAGAATGAAAGAAATATGAATGCTGTGGAAATATGATCGCTCCGAAGGATGAAGAAGAATATGATCTGGAGGTATGGAAACAACTACCACTCTTTCAATAAAAAAAGATATATGAATGAAATGTTAGTGGTAAGAGGTAAGGGTACGCCTCAGTTGACCTTCAAAACCCAGTTACAGTATTTGCTCAGATACCAAAATTCAGATACAAATAAGGTTGTTGACTGCACTAATCTCAGAAACTTTTTGGTTAAATTATCTAGGAAGGCTATGATGTAAAATATTGCCTATACAACATTGATACATTAATCATTTCAACCCACTGTATCTGCAGTCAAAGTGCCATCCAACAATTATAATGTGCAATGTACCATAAACAACTCTTAAGGTATGAATAGATTACGACACTGTACACAGTACACAACACAACTGTCTCCAATTGCAAAATTGATAGTGACACAATAATTAGTGTTGCATCTGAGGCTATCTAGGTCTAGTGTAGTTGAATGTTTATGAACAGGTTTAACAATTTCAATGCACTGCACTGGATACACTGGATACATTATCAACAGCAATGCACGAGTGTGAATAGTTCAGACACAATTTCCATTTTTAATGCACTTTCAAATAGACATTACACAATATATCCATACAAATGTAATCAGTAAAAACATTAATGTTTGACATTTATGTCTTGATTTTTGTTGTAGTCCACTGGTACCAATGGGATGTCTTAGCATGTGGGTGTAAAGTGGGAAAATAAAAAAAAAATATAAACGTAAATATCTTAAACTTTTGAAATGATATAATTAATTCCATAATTATAAAATAATGCTATAAATTTAAAATCAGATAAATTAATATTATAAAATTTTCTTGTAAAAACATCCAACAATCCTTTTTTTGCATATTTTTAGCACACTTAAACTGTAAATACTAAAATTATAATATAACATTTAATATACATATAATAATTAATTTACATACAAAATCAACAACTATATATGATAATATATGTAAAATTTTTGCTTGTAAGCCATTGTTTTTAATGTAAATCAAGTAGTAAGCAATATGAATTGGAAAAAGTTTTAAGAATTTCAAATAGCAACAGTAATATAATGGGATTTTCAGTTATTATATTTATGTTTTAATTTAAAAAGACTTCTTGTATAGTAAATATAAAAACTGTCAATAAAAATTTGCTCACACACCTTGCATTACTGGGTTGTTGGGAAGGATTGATATCAGTATACAGAAGGGTGATCTCCCAACCGTTTTGCGGCGTTCTTAAGAAATATATCCTCACTTTACCATTGCTGAGTTTTCTAAATGAAATAGCCATCGGAACCATCGTTGACAAAGACGATAATTCTTTTCTTAAATCGTGAACCGCCTGTCTCACTTCAGCCCAGCTATATCTTTTCGGGGGTCTATCAAATATCGACGCAATTCCATCACCAGCCTCTCTCAAATCCATTTTATAAAATCAAATAAAAAAATTATATATCGAAAATCCCTTGGCATGACGGCTCAAAAACCGGGAGCCATTTAATTCATTCGTTTATTATCGATTAATATATTTATGCTAATAACATTGCTAATTGTAAAATTTGAGTGTCATTATATTAAAGAATTACGTGATAATTGTGAATATTTTGTCTAAATTGAGCCAACACACTGCTTTTTGACTTTTCTTGCCAAATGGCACAGATTACAGATATTGAAAAGAGTCCGCCCATCGCTCACAGATATATGACAAGTGTCAAACACAGCTGATATAAAATATCACATATTTATAATCTGTAAAAGTTACAGTAATAATTACGTAAATATTAGTCAATTATTGTAATATTTTATTTTCTATAAAAAATAATTTGTAAAAGTTGACATTTTATGATTTAGAGCATTTTTATTTAAAACCTTTCTATTATTCTCTTAATTCTTTATAAAATATATGTATTTATGTAATATATGTATGTAGTAAAATAAAAATAAATAAATCAGTATTGTATTCTAATAAAAATTATTTTCTAACAAGAACTAATTTAGTTAACTTTAAGAAATTACATCGCCGGATATGACAACATTTTTTTCTCAACTACCGCAGTTCCGGCAACAATTGCCGCCGAACTGTCAATGGTGAAAAACATGTCGATGTCTTTATAATCAGCGGTCTCTTGTTTTCCTTTCCTCGCTCGGCGTTTATAATGGCACCAGTGTCTTTTGTGTTGCGGACTTGTGGGATATTAATTTACTTTCTTATACAAGTGAATGCGTCAAAGAATTTAACTGTAGAACCATGGATAGTGTCGTTTAAAGTTGAAGCTAAATCGTGTTTAGATAATAAATGTAAATATTTATTGTTGGTGAACGGTGGTGAATTTTTAGGGCATTATTCTTGGAGACTGACGTCTATAGACGGAGTTAGAGGCAGCAGTTGTGATACACTATATCCTAATTACGAATTAACCGAAATCGAAACTGCACAGTGGTTTACTAAGGTAGAAATAATAGTGCCTAAAATTGATGATAAATTATATTTTTGTTTACGCCATGAGGTGAGAAGGAACACTCCGGTTGGTGGGCAGTGGGTTCATCAAGGAAGCGATTTATTTTTGCATCGCAAAGCTGATGGAGTCTCATTAAGTGGTGATAATGAGAGGTGAGAAACTACATTTTTTTATGACCAGGATATAATTAAAAAAGTTAAATGAGTCATAGATTTATGTAACTTATCTTGTTAATATTATGCATTTCATAATTTTTTCAACAAATTATTGTTGAATATTTTTACAAATACCTTCTTTTTCTTAAAAAAATATATTATTGTAAAATAATTACGTTTTAAAGTTATTAAATAGATAAGTAGCTGACATGATTTATAATTAATTTATGCTGCTCAGACATTAGTAGTACACAAACATATCAATAAATACTTATTTAGAAAACGTATAAAAATTTTAACGTAGCGGGACTCGAACCC
>DWAN01002597.1:0-14859 GCA_018230445.1 Heliconius hewitsoni | reverse complement strand
CAGAATTCGGCAGAAAGTTGGGAACGGAGTGTCTTAACACTAGGTTCCCTCTGCCCACCCTGCATTGTGCGGGATACAGTGTGAAGCTTAAAACATCTAATTGAAGAATAACATCACGCAGCTCTCTTAGTAAGGCGAAGCACGTTTTGATTATACTAGCGTTACTTGTTTCTTTTACTTATTTGCTGCAGTGAATGGCAAACTAATTAAAATGGCGCTACACTGGTCGCTACGACGTTGTAATGGGCTTATTGAACCTTGAACCCTTTTTGTAGCTTTGCAAATACTCATCAGAGATGAGATAAAGCCTGTGATAGCACAGCCAATTGTAGTTCATTAATACTTGTAATTTATATAATAGACTATATCATTATATTATACTATATATGTATTTTGTGGATGTGTGTAAGCAAAATAATTAAATTCTTGTGGCCCAAATCTAATTATTGGAATATTAAAACATAAAAGTAAAATCAAAATAAATCAGCTTCATGTTGTATCCCACACACAGCACACAGCAGGGTAAGCACAAGCAACTTAGTGTTAAGACACTCCGTTTCCAACGAAGGTTCGCGAAGAAATGAAAATATTAAGAAATATCACAACATATTATTATTGAATAATAACTTAAATAAGTAATATAACTTAATTTTAACGTAGCAAGATTCCATATATATCATATTTTGATGTCATCCTTTGTTCTTAGGATGTTAGCGTCATAGTTTTGACGAGTAACTTTGATCTAAGCTAACGCCCGCCGCTGCTTAGTAGCAACAAGTAGTTGCAGCCAAGTTCAAAATTGTATCTTATGTTCGCGTTGACGTCTTACTGAAATGAGAAAACTTGTCTTGTTAATGTGTTAAATTGGATTATTTTCATAGATGTTCACTAATTTATATTTACTTTTTAAATAAATAAATATAAATATACTCCTGTATTAACAATTAAATTGTTAAACAATTGATTTGGATAAAGATTCATCGATATCTTACGTATTTAATTGGATAATTAATGAAAATAACAACAATATATACATTCTATGAACTTTAACTTAATTTTTAATTAAAGTTACTAAAAGAAAGTAAATCCGTACTCATTGCTATACAATAAAAGCTTCAGCAGTTTATTCAGTTTTTAACCTTACAATAGTAATACCTACGTTAAATCGAACGTATCTCGCTTTAAAGAAATAGTCTCCAGCAAAGAATAATTGTTTAAGCAAATAGCGTTTCATTTAGAGAGAATAATTAGAATACAAAAACGGACTGGAACAAGCCTTGGTTAACGCGCGATCGGTCACAAAGCAAACTGGAAGTGACGCCTCGTTTGTTCTCTTGATTTTGCATCAACGAAATAAGTGTTCCATACAACTCTTTCGATGGAAACGATACTTAATTGGTGGTTTCATACGATTAAACGACTGTGATGTGTGCAAATGATGGTTTCCTGAATATATTGTCATCAATATATATATATTGTTTAGCTTCACACTGTATTTCTTATACAGTAGGTACAGTAGGAACCTAGTCATACGACATTCCGTTATCCATTTTCCGTCGAATTCTGGAGGTTATGCGTGTTCACTGGCGCAATTCAACTTTGCCTCGACTATTGAAATATTGAATATTTCATGTACTCGAGTAGGAATTGAAACCACAACCTGTTTGTCGCGTTTACAGTCACACGCCTGTGCCCCTGCGCCGCCACTGGCCTCAATATATGTATTAAATAGTTAATATTAATTATATGATTAACTACTATATAGTTATAATCATTGGATTTACCTTTAGTAAGTTAGTGTATTCAATAAATCTACAATATTGGTATTTTTTTATAAATTCAAATTCTAAAAAGAACTTTTTACTTATGGAGTTCTTTCTGCTGTTTGTATCATTAAAGTTGTTAAAGGTACAAGACATGATTGAGGGAAGACGGAAAGAAATTATTATTTATAATTAATATATTTAAAAACATATTTTTTAATTAAAACAAGAATTGTGTTCTTAATACTGTTTAAATAATTATCTATAGAATCGCTGTTTCAGATTTGGCAAAAATATGCCTCGCTAAAAGTTCCGCTTAAGCAGTATTTACAAACGCTCCGATAACAAGAATGAGATATCAACTTCGAAACTATTTTCTCTTTTTTCTTATAAAGATTATTCGAGTAATATTGATAATGGATGGTTACTTTGTAGAACGCGCCTACTTACTGTTGTATTTTTCTTATTTATTCTTTCTATAGTTTATAAAACTGGTCATTGTGGATGGGTTAAGCAATCCTAATTGGATTAATTCAATCTTTTTCCATATAAGGCCGTCGTGGCGCAGGGGCACGGGTGTGTGATTGTAGGCTCGATTCCCACTCGGGAGAATTAATTATATTTTTTTTTTTATTTCTTCTCTATGGCACCAAGGCGAGAGCCGGGCGTTAAGTTCTGCCACTCAACACGTAATGCCTCAAAAAAGTCTTAACATTAGGTTTCCTCTGCCTACCCTGCTATATGTAGGATACATATACCCTATGAAGTTGATTTTTTTTCCATATAAACTTTTTAATACGTTATGCCGATTGAGAGTAAATCCGGATGTTCTCGTGGACGTGTGTCGGCGAATGAACTGCCAAAATATTGTTTTTCTTTTCCAATGATTTCAGTGCGCAATGTAAGCCTCTGTAGTAAATATGGAAGTGTCTTTTCCGTGCATTTTTGTAATCCTTTATTCGATAAATGTTGGCTTATATTTTTTTTGTTAGCGAAAAAAAAAATATAAAGTTACGCGGCAATTATATGATGCTACCTAAGTATACTATAAGCTGTAGAGATCATAAAATACGTAGAACGTGACATTTATCTATATTATAATAAATTAGTAAAAACTTGAATTTGAATATTGAATACATTTGCGAAAAAACAGTGTAAGAACACTGATAGTATATTAATGTATGATTTATAAAATTTTTGTCTGTTTGTTTGTAAAGCTATACCATCTGCACTACTGAGCGAGTTTAATAGATATGTTTTATAATGTAGGTATTAAGCCTCGATATGTTCTAGAGTCAGGATCATTTCCAGGTTAAGATTCTAGAGTAAAATGGATTTTCAAGTTTGACACACTTAATGTAGAAATAGGTACACCGTATTACTCGAGCTAAATTGTAAGAAATAATTAAATTTACCTTAACAATAGTTGTTGTGTTGTGTTTATCAGAAAAACTTTGTGAAACGAAAGAAAACCCTACATCCAACATGAGATATAATGAAATGCCCCCTTAGTAAAAGTCATTGCTGTTCGTGATAGACATTTTTCATTGACTAAAAAAATTAAAGGTTTGGAATTATACATTCCAATGCGATCATGATAGGCGAGATTTACTAAAATAAGGAATGAAAAGCCGCCTTAACAAAAATTAGGCATAGGCATTTTTCACTAAATATAAAAAAATCTTTAACATACTACTAATCGTAATAGACCAACTAATGTGTAAGAAGTGAGGAAATGTCATCTTAGTAACAGTTGTTCTTTATGATAGGGAGTTTTCGTTAAGCAATAAAAATTGACGCTGTCGTAGCGCAGTGACGCAGCAACCCGCTTTATTTAAAAGAAATCGCTGCTTTGGATTTCACCGCTCAATAGAAGAAATATGTCCAATTTCTGATCCTAATTTCAAGTTATATTGAGTCAGTAAATAATATTGGTTATAAAGTCCACGCAAAAGATGTCAGCCATTAGTATTCAAGAAAACAACGGATTTGACGAATGCCAAAAGTAAATAAAATAAAAAAAATACCAACATACATATAGCTTCACGCTGTATCTAGCTCACAGCAGAGTAGGCAGAGAGAACCTAGGGCTAAGACACTCCGTTCTTCACTTTCTAACGAATTCTTGAGGCATTGCGTGTTGAGTGGCAGCACTCAACGGTGCGCTTTGCATCAACACCATAGCGAAGAAATGGAAATATAAATATAATTACATATTTCATCTCCTCGATTGGCAATCGAACCCACGACCAGATGGTTTTACAGTCACACTGGGTCACGACTGGTCTCCCACATATTACAGTATATAAAGTGTCGACTATAATTAAATTAGTTCCTAAGTTATTTGAACATTATATTGTTTCTAATTATACCTCATGCTGTTGAATCAGGACCTTGTTTTGTATTTCCCTGGTATATTCAATGATATGTCGCGTCGCAGTGCGGCGCGCCGCCGGCTACGTGTTATCTACGGCGCAACTAACAGTCTTTAAAATAAACACATTTGTATATACTTTAAGCTTTTTTTTGAGGCCAGTCGTAGCGAAGGGGCACAAAGTGTGGCTGTAGACGTGAGTGGTTGTGGGTTCGATTTTCCCTGCTGTATGCGGCATACAGCGTAAAGCTAATCTTATTTATTTTTTAAAATGTAGTTATATAAAAATACAAGGATGGCTGGTGAAATTGTTGTTTGTTGTGTTGTGCCGCTGTGCCGCTGTTTTTTGATGTGACAATAGTTCTTAACTTGTATTTACATATTTGAATGAATTAACAAATTTAACTGCCTTACAGTTTCAGCGTTTGTTTTTATTAGGTGCTTGTGAATATTTTATTTTTTTTATTCTACAAGATAAATAGGTATTTTTGATATTTTTAGTATTACAAATATGTACAAATGTGTATTTTTAGTATTAAATATAACTTTTTCAATTATTTTTTTATAAAATTAAGTAATCTCTATATGAAACGCGATAGCTTGTTGGTTCGATTTTCACTCGAAGTTATGAAATATGTACTAATATAATAAAGCGGAAGAGTTTGTTTGTTTAAACGCTAAGATCTCTGGATGTGCTGGTCTGATTTATTTTTGTTTTTGTTTCTGTGTTCGCGGGCGAAGACGGGTGTGGGCCGCTAGTATTTGATAATTTCGTTGCTTCGCTCTGCTGTGAAGGCAAAGCATGGCGATAAGTTTCGCCACCCAAAACGTAATGTATTCGGAAAATGAAAAACGGAGTGTGTTAACACTACGTTCCCTCTATCAACCATGCTGTGTGCGGTATGCAGCGTGAAGCTCAATAAATAAATATATAAAAATATGTAAAATATTTTCCATAATCTATATGGCGTCTCTCCATATACTGCTAGCTTAGCTCAGTTGGTTGTGATTGTATTCGATTTAATGATACACTCTACACAACAGTCTAAATATTATAATAATGACTTTTTAACATTACCGTTGGCGTCATATGTACAGAAAATACTAATATAGGTCTTTGGAACTGCTTATTTTCATTACTTTACTATTGACTATTATAATATTGTCTAAATGTCTTTAAAGTTATGGTATTTTTAGTTGCTCATAAAGTTTTAAATAATATTAAAGACTGGCGAAACTCGACGCCGTGCTTTGCCTCGATACTAGAGTGAAAAAATTAATATATAAATGTAAATAAATATTTCACTTCCTCGAGTGGAGATCGAACCGACAACCAGTCGATTTTACAGTCACATTTTCTGCCTCTGCGCCACAACTGGCCCCATTATTTAATATTAATATTTGGTATTTGTTTTTAATTGATAATAACGATAATAGAAAAATATTAATTATAATTTTTTTCCTCCATTTTTACGATCTCTCTGTAAAAAGGTACAAAATGCGCAGTGGCCTAATGTCCATTTAGTTTAACACTGTTATTTTAATATTGAAGTACTAGAATATTGGTTTTCTCATATAATTTATTATGTGAAAAAGAGAGCGACTTTAACCGATATTTATTTCATCTTAACTAATTAAAATGGAAGCATGTTTTTAGTTAAAATTATATAAAAAAAAAACAACAAAAAACCTTTTCTACAACATACAACTGACGCATTCTAAATGTATACAATAACATAATTCTATTATTAAATAGAATGTTATTATGTTATACATTTATGAATTGAATAATCTCTATGAATAATTTCGTTCTCGCGTACAAAGTTCACGTATGCAGCGGTTCAAGTATTTGAAGCTTTATGCAGTTTCTCATTATTTCGCCTTTTGAGGCGCGCAGATTTAGTGCTATCATTACCAAACTATTAAACAGATTTTAATGAATGTGGAATAAAAAGGTCAAAGTAGAATCGTTTCGTTTTTTAATAAAAATAATTAACTATTCCTGTGTTGTCCTTATATGGACATGAGTTCTTTTCAATGGCAATCGTAATTACCTTAACGTACACATTATATTATATGCATATCAACATTTAAATTCAAAAATCAAAAACGATCAAATCAGCTTCACGCTGTATCCCGCACACAGAAGGTAGGCAGAGGGAACCTAATGTTAAGACACTCTGTTCCCCGCTTTCTGCCGGATTCTGGAGGCATTGCGTGTTGTGTGGCAGAACTCAACGCTTCGCTTTGCCTCGAGACCAGAGCGAAGAAATGGTAATAGTTAAGTAAATATTTCATCTCCTCGAGTGGGGACACAACTTCGAACCCACAACCAGTCGGTTTTACAGTCACACTTTGTGCCGCTAAACTAAACTAAGACTCGACATTATCTATGTTCGATATAGTTATTCAAAGTAAAAAATACGTGTTCATTATTATTACCGACGCATTGCGGATGGAGAATGCAAATATATTTTATTGAAACAATCACTAAAACTAATATAACGTTTTGTACGCGTAATTTAACTATACAACGATAGACTAAAATGTCCAAAATGTCAATAATGTACAAATGTAATTAACTCACAAATATTCTCTAATTATGTTGTAATTTCTTTATTTAGTATTCTAACAGTAAATATAAATAAAAATGAAAGAACAAATCAATATAAGGTTTTTGGAACTAAAAACAATCTTATTCAATTTTTTACCTATTTTTATATTTTAAAATAGCGTGCTTTTGATGCCAACATATCTGAGCAGACCACTAAACTTACTCTTCTACGTCTTTTTAATTTGCTTTGTTAGTTATATGGTCGCTTTGATGATAAAATTCGACGCATTCCTTTATATATACCTTCTTATTACCATACTCTAAAGATATGGCAGAAACAATCTGAATATGAGAATCTGGACAACAATACTTCAGAATTAGAAGACGAAGCTTAGAATGATAGGACAATATTTTTTTCGGCAGTGAGTTATTTATTTTTTCGTAAGCACCAAGAATCCTTTGAAGTTTTTATTTAATATATTGAGAAGCGAGTGACATTAAGCAGCGTACAAAATAATTAAAACGTGCTAATTAAAATCATAATAACTTAATTGTTTTAATAAAAATGCCTTATTGAATTTAATCAGGTAAACCAAACAGCAATAACTTCTGATTTCTGATAAGAATTTCTGATATGGCCTCCCACATCGGGACTCCGCACTGCGTAAAATGTCATTAAAATTTACCGAAACCACTGCCTGCGAATGAAACGAAGCAACGTACATACGGACCGACGTACAAACTTATTTATATGTAGCGTTTATCATGTCACAGCTCGTGTATCTACCTATTACATTTTCAATTCTGGTTCTAATTGCATTCTAAGTAAATTGAAACAGAGACAAACTTGTTTCATATATTTTGTTTTGAAATAGATTGAAGTTTTCGTAGCGCTTTTAAATGTAACGAAGTTAGTTTTCAAAATGTATATTAATTAGCTCGCCAAAAGTGATGTTGAAAATTTCAAATTGAAATTTTAATAGGTACTATAGATCGTTTTTTGTTATTTTGACATTATTTAAAGGAATTAAAATTAAATTTGCTTCGTAGTAGAGGGAACCTAACGTTAAGACACTCCGATTCTCGTCTTTTGGAGGCATTGCGTGTTGATTGGTGGAAATCAACGCGGTGCTTGACCTCGACACTAGGACGAAGATATGAGAATATAAATTTAAATAAATATTTCATTTCCTCGTGTGGGGGTCAAAACTACAACCAGTTGTGTTTACAGCCAGATAATTGAGCTCCTGCGTTATGGACTGGTACTTTGTTAAAAATAAAAAAAATCATTAATGAGGCCAGTCGTGGGCAAGGGCACAAATTGTGACTGTAAATCGACTGGTCGTGGGTTCGATTCCCACTCGAGGAGATTTATATTTTCATTTCTTTAATTTATATTTTCATTTCTTTGCTCTGGTGTCGAGGCAAAGCGCAACGTTGAGTTCTACCACTCAACACGCAATGCCTTCAGAATTCGGCAGAAAGTAGGGAACGGAGTGTCTCAAAATACAAAGTTCCCTTTGCCTACCTTAATACATAAAAACTTCTTGATTAGTATTTATATCCACTATCACCGTTTTCTCTATCGTAGATACATATTTTACCATATCAGTTAAATTGTATTATTACCTAAACGAATCGTGGATTGCGTTAGATTTTTATTTATTCTGAAGATTACAGTGCGATACGATAGAGTTCCTTTGATCCTTGCAATTTGAACCGGAACTTCGGGGGAGTGGCGCCTCAATGAACGAAATTGTGGACGACAGTTTATAAAAAGGCCCCGTCCAAAAATAGGCTTTATTCGATTTATTCATTTTATTTTCCTCGCAAGATGGCTCGCTTTCATTGTCTCCATTGTTTTCCTTTTATTTGACCTTCGTCCTTACGAAACATTAAAAGGTTTTGGCATTTCTATTCGTTTTTATTTTGACGATCGACGATTAAGTTATTTACTTATGGTATTTGTTGCTTTTTGATATATAGACATAATAAATAAATTATTATTTTGATAATAAAGAAATGTATATTTCTATATATTGATGGTTAATCAATATAAATAAATTTTCTGTATTATCAATTTGTTTAGCTTCAAGCTTTTTCCCGCACTGTAGCAGGATGGGTAGAGGAAACCTGCGTGCGTGCAACACATTGCGTGTTGAGTGGCGGAACTGAACGCTGCGCTTTGCATAAAACTTTTAATAATTAATAAATGAGCGTTATTTATTTTGAAAATTTTTAATGTAGTCGTATGCTCAAATGTAAGCCACATTTAAAATAACTTATAGGTACCAACTAACATTAGGTCTTTTTGGTTTTTATGACGTTCAAGACAATTTAAAATATAGAAAAAGTAAACAGACCTATTTGTAAGTCTGCGCTAGTTGTCTTTCGGCAGAGTAAAGAGAAAGAGAGAGAGTGAGAGAATGTATCAACCACTCTGACCTCTTTTAACCGATTATGTTTAGTGGTGATACTTGACACAATTATTTACCTTATGAGAGTCCACAACCAGCGATATCCTATAGTGTCACAATGGCTTCAATAACTATATGGACTAACGATAGATATGTTTCTGGTGCGGGCACGGACCACCCAGCCTCCTCTCTTCCTACGCCCATGAGTAATAAAGCCTTAATTGAATATAGAATCAATAATAATTTAAAAAGTATTTTAAAATAAATTGTTTCAGAAATGATGACATGCCGGCTCGGCTCGCGACGGCTGGGCGGGTCGCGCGGCTCACTGCAGGCCGGTACTGCGTGCTCCGCCGCCAGTGAGCTAGACCTCTCATCGCGCTCGCGACGGTCACATAAAGCTAGGTAAATTTTGCTCAAAAAAAAGTTTCACGCTGTATCCCGCACACAGCAGGGTAGACAGAGGGAACCTAGTGTTAAGACACTCCGTTCCCCACTTTCTGCCGAAGAGGCATTGCGTGTTGAGTGGCAGAACTACCAAAGTGTGGAATAACACTTTAAAAATGTTAAAAATATTCTTTTAAGTTGTACTTCTCGTTGAACTAAAATCCTGAAATTGGTAAGGAAGCCTTGGTGGGCGACTCTAACTGAATGAATTTATTTATATACACTGAATTTACTCTGCATGGCTTAAAGGATATTTAAAGTAAAATATAAATTAATACTATAGTATTGTTACAAAAAAATATTAATCTTTTCTATGTAAGCATGTATAAAAAACGCTACGGTTGTCGGTTCGATTTTCACTCAGGCGCAAGAAGTATTTTCATTTCCTTGCTCTGCTAAGAAGATAAAGCCTAAAGTTTCGCCAGTCTGTCGACTCTGAAATATTACATATCTTTACGACCGAAACTCTACGGATATAAGATATTTTATATGTCTCTTCAGAAACTTCTACTCTACCCAATTTTAACATAAAGTAGTATCTTAACATTGGATTGCCTTTGCCTACCCTGCTCTATGAGGGATACAAAGTGAAGCTAAAAAAAAGTTAAATTTTTAAATAGCGATAGACTTAAAAACAAAAAAGGTCTCTCCTTTTTTTAGTTTCTATATAAAATGTTACATAAAATGTATGTTGAGGTTCATTTCAGTTCATTTTCAGTTCACGCACCCGCTTGCTAAGTGACAATTTCTATACAATTTTGGTTTACCTAATTAGGGAGAGTGAAATGCTCAACACCTTTCCATACTATTTCAATTATTTTAACATTTTGATGTCCATACATAGATATCTAGACATTTGTGTTTCCTATAACTAAGTTGGATACAAAATTAATACTACTCTGGTCAAAAGCAAACTTTAAAAGCAAGTTAAATTTTAGTTGCAAACTGAAAATAAACGCGTAGTTTGTATGGATCGTCACAAAGTTTGGTATCATATAAACAAAATGTCGACGTAGAATATGAATTCGTATAGAAAATATCTGGGTCTTAACGCATACCAATTTGATTAAAATACAAATTACAATACCGAGATTATATTATAAATAATGATTTTATTTATGTTCGTTGCAGTCATTTCAAAGGTATGATAATAATAAGTATAATTGGTAATCTGTAAATTATAAATTGAAGATGAAATCCTGCTTATGAATTTAAAAAAAAT
Organism: Heliconius hewitsoni; assembly: GCA_018230445.1. Taxonomy (NCBI): domain Eukaryota; kingdom Metazoa; phylum Arthropoda; class Insecta; order Lepidoptera; family Nymphalidae; genus Heliconius; species Heliconius hewitsoni. The sequence continues at coordinate 4,082 of DWAN01002597.1, read as the reverse complement.
CCTGCTAAGTTGCTTGCTCCGGTTCTTCTCAGGTCTGAGGTAGTTACTTGAGGGACCTGTACAATAGTACAACTTCTATATATTATCTTGTGGGTAAGTATCCATTATTTCCAAGATTGATGAAACTTTAGTAAATATGAGAAATTTTAACAACATTATTTCATTCGACAACAAAATGATAATAAATAATTTGATATATTTTCGATTAGCAGCCATTTGAAACTATTTTCCGCTAAGTGTAGTCCAATGAAATTGATTAGTAAAGTAACTGGAAGCAATATCACGGCCTGCAACACATTAATTAACTAAAAGGATTTTAAGGAAGTTCCAACCACCTTTTAGCCTTGTAACTTTCGTAGAGAACTTTTGTATCTCAGAATGCAGTAAGTTCGTATTAGTAGTAGAGTATAATCAGAATAATATTTTTTTATTCAATTTAATTTAACTGTCAATTTTGTAGTTATTGATTAATCTAGTTTTTAGCAATTCTGGAGGCTTTGCGTGTTGAGTATGACCACGCTTAGCCTTGTTACTAGAGCGAGGAAATGAAAATATTAAGTGTTTAATTTTCTCGAGCGGGAATAGAACTCACAACCTGTGGAGTTTACAGTCGCACGCTTGTGTCCGCTTGTGTCCATGGCTGGCTTCATTCGGCGGTGGTGATCAAAAGTGTCTTAATGGGGTGTCTCAACACTAGGTTCCTACTACCACGACTTAGCAAATTTTTACTAAATAAGTAAAATGTAGTAGATATAATTATGTTCATAGTTCTTTGAGAATTGAGCACTTCAAACTTTATTTGGACACTACAGATAGACTAGGACATGTAACTCGGTGCGCTCAACGAGATAGAAAAGCGATTTTACTTGATATCGCGCAAACTGGAATCTGTCAACCCGTCTTCGTCGATAAAATGATATATCAAGCTGAAAATACTTCAGTCTTAGCTTCGCATTGTTCATTTCTTTAAAATATTTATATTTTTTATTTGTCGTTTAAATTAAATGATTAGTGCATTTCCGACTAAAATAAATTTGACAAAATGTATTTATATTTTTTGTGTAGTTTCTGAATTTTTCAATAAAAAAATAGATATACATATATATAAAAATTTAACAAAAATAACTTTCTTTATATATAATGTCATGTTATTTTCAACTTATTCTTTATATAATAGGTACCATAGGTAAGTACTTCTTATCTACTCGTAGTAATGCAATTCATATCAATTATCATCACGGAACAATGATTATCTACCATTAGGCCCATTACTGATAGTTAGATTTTATTTTTTTTGTAAAAAAATCATAAATCATATTACCTACTGGTCGTATAGGGCATATTTTAGGTATCCATTTATTGTTATTGACAAAATAATGAACTAAGAATCATTAAATTTAGCATAAAACCCGAACTTAATAGACCGCATTATCCCTTCCAAGGAGGTGCGTCCACAAAAGGCGCACATCATTATCACTTCCATCTTTAGGGAAGGTATCAATTTTCTCAACGTTACGTGTCTAAACTGGGGTGCTCCCGTTAAGTAAGCAGTGGAGTGGTTCAAGAGTCTGTCTCTTGTTTGCTAAGAAACGCGAGGGCCCTCCTCTTGAGTGTGCCCTAATCACAAGTGTTGACTCGATGGCCGTCTGCTTTTATCGATAAAAAAACTGTTAACCCTAAATTTATAAAAAAATAATATTGTAGATATAATTAATATAAACGTTTTTAAAGTAAATATCTAAATTGGACCATGAAAAAAAATATTACAAAACATGTGATAAAATTACCATACAATATACTTTAATTAACTGAAACATACAAAGATTCAGTATTAAATTCGTAAGAAATAAATATTATATTTTACTAAGACCTTTCAATTTCTGTCCATATTAAGAAAATAGTAACATTTTACTTTCGATATATTAAGCTAGCATGGGTATGAGCAAAGCGAGCGGCATCGTCGCAGTGGAACCGATCGTATTTTTGAACATTTATATCTCATTTCACAGTTCGACAGCTTTTCCTACAAGTTTTTTTAGCCCTCCCACGACACATTGGAATCAATTTATGATGGTGGTTGCTTTTTTCGTATAACTTTATTTTGTTTTCATTGGAAAACTAGTGACTCTTATTTCAGAACTTGAAAAAATATAGTTATTTTTTAAATGGCAGTTTAAATGTATAGATTTAAACATTTTAAATGTAATCGATTTTTATTTCTTGAAAGCTAGTGCTTACCGTGTGGTCCTATTTTGTTTGGTTCATTTCTGACCATGTTATCTTTATGAAAATCCCAAACGTAAGTCTTATATTTGCATTAAGTATGTGCGCGACAATTGGACGAACAACTCAATATCAAGCGATTTCGATGATTCTGTTTTTATTGGAAAGGATACACTTTAAGAATTTTTTGATGAGAGTTTGGTTAGGTTCTTATTACAGGATCTGAAGAAAGTTAGTTTTTTTTTAATTGTTCATGTAACTTTAATTACTTTATATGTAAACTAATCTCCTATTTGTAAAACATATTTATTTTGAAATATCCATAGTTTTTACAGACAGGCTGTTTAATTTAATTTATATTTTTTTATACATATAAAAAAGTCAATTGCACTTAATATATATTATTACGAAATAAGTAAAACATCACACAATACAAATATCTACTCGTACAACTCTCTGGGTCTCGTTGACCTACAATTCTGAAATTGGTGCGAAAGCCGATGTCGGCGAGTCCGACTCGCAATTGGCCAGTTTTGATTCCTTTACTATATTTATTTTACTGAAAGTTAACTTCAAATTAATATTATAATATATATTTTGTGTTATGTAGGTTAAAATTGTTGGGTGCCAGTGAAGCGCCTTTGTTGAGTGGGTGGCGCAGCACGCCTCACACACCCGCTACGCCCGCGCCGCATCATTCGCAAAATCACCTCGCTACTCCACATTGTAATGGTACTGACAGGTAATAAATTATGTCTTTCTCTCTTTTATTATTTTATTTATTCCTTTTGATAAAAATAATCGATATTAAAGTTATGTAAAAAAAAAATGGTCTTTGTTTGAGTTGTATATATATTTTTATTAGTACATAATAGTAACAATATTTAGGGAAAATTGGTTTTTCTATTTTAGTATCGTCATCTATACTTTTTTACACGTGATTAATGGTAATTTATGATTTATATCTTATAAAATAAGTGGGAAACGTAGTGTCTTACCAATAGGTTCCCTCTGCCTACCCTGCTGCGTGTGGGATACAGCGTGAAGCTGATTTAATTTTTAGCTGGACAGTCATGTTTTTTTATCAGGTGGTCTTTAATTTTTATATGTCATGCATGAAAAATGCTCATCATGCTCAATAAAAAATGTCGAGTGAAATTTAGAGCTGGAGTTTTATCCCGAGTGAACACATTTCACATTTATGTTTTTAAAAGGGATTCTGTGTACGGACACAATCGTTTTTGGGATGTCAAAATACGAATTTTCCATGTATGTCCATGTAATGGAAATCCATTTACATTAAACTTTACGGATATATTACAAATAAAACTATTTTATAAATTAATTACTATGAACAATTATTTATCTATTTATTGGAAAATATCAGAATCAGTTTCACGCTCTATCCTGCACATGACATATAGCAGAGTAGGCAGAGGGAGTCTAGTGTTAAGACACTTCGCTTCCCACCGCCGAATTCGGGAGGCATTGCGTTATTGCATTAAATATTTTATTTCCTCGAGTGAGAATCGAACCCACAACCTGTCACGTTTACAATTAAAAAATATACTTAAATAACTGCACCTAATTAATTTCAATGCACTTCGAAAACGTAAATTGCCCTTTCACAAGTTGTAACCTCAGCAGACCATTGTCTCTACATGTAGTTCCTTTATTTGATCAAGCTCGAACTTATAGAACGCAAATGTTTGTCTAGCGTTAGTGTGTCTAATTCAATTATTTTATTGTTCTGTATTAATTTGTTACGAACATGGTAGGTACCTACGTTATATTTTTAAAAATCAAATCAAATCAGCTTCACGCTGTATCCCACACACAGCAGGGTAGGCAGAAGGAAC
>DWAN01002596.1:0-14860 GCA_018230445.1 Heliconius hewitsoni | reverse complement strand
GTTGCACGGGGCCGTGGGCGGCGGTAGTCACTTACCATCAGGTGACCTGAACGCTAGTTTGCCGAGTCTTTTCCATAAAAAAAAAACCTAGAGTTAAGCTATTCCGTTTCTATTAACGTACTTCTGTTCCCAACTTTCCGCTAAATTCTGAAGGCATTGAGTGGCGGAACTCAAAACTGCGTTTTAGAAATTAAATATTTCATTTCCTCAATGGGAATCGAACCCTCAACATGTCGCATTTCTTAGTCGCACGCTTGTATCATTGTGAAACGACGGGTCTCTAGTTTTTTAAAGTTTTATTATTATTAAGTATTTTAACATATATGTTAACAAAGGTATATCAAGGAAAATATTAATATAATATAGTAAATTAGATTATATGTCTATAATTAGTGGTATATGAGGAAATTTGTATATGTAATAAGGGACCATCGTGGCGCAGTGGCACAGCATTTTACTGTAATACGACGGTTGCTGGTTCGATAACCACTCGACGGAATTAATAATTTTCATTTCGTACTCTGACAACAATAAGAGCGCGACGTCGAGTTCCCTACTGTCTCAAACTCATCAAAGGAAAGTTTGGAACAGAATGTCTTAATATTAGGTTATACATATTTACAAGAGACGTCATAAGACAAAAAAAGGTTACAATGAAATCTTGCGTATATAATATTTTTTAACAACGTTATACATAACTTTTTTTTATCAAATCCGGTTGAAACCACTTCCGTTAACTGATAACATACATATATCAACTTATATATACATATTATTTCTAATTGAAAATTTAGTATTATTTATGTTTTTTTATAATTAGAAAACTAATTGGGCATAAACAAAATTTGTGGTAAGCTAAATTAGATTTACTTTAACTTTTCGATAGACACCGCTATATAAATAGCGGAACTTAACGCTGTAACTTTCATCATTTGTCTCGAAATATATATAAAACTATTTTGAAACCACATTTCTCACTCGTTATTACGAGTTGGTAAAATTAATTTATATTTGATACCGTTATAAATAATATTATTTATTCGCAGTAACAAAGGATCAACTTCTTTATACTGACTGAAAAGTTGTTACGAATAATAAATACATAACTACTTGGGCATAAAGTAAAAACGGCGTTGGGTTCCGTGATTCAAAAATTGGAAAAATATTGCAAAACAGGAGATACGGGAGCTAAGATAATAAAACAAATAAGTAAAGTTCAATCCAAGCAATTACTAGCAAAAAGTAGGTAAATAACAAAATAAATAACCAAAATTGGCAACATTTTCTCACTTAATAGCAAAAACCAATCTTCCTCCCGTGCCGTATATAAATAAAACAAGGCAAAACATAATTATAAGCGAAAAGGTCCTGAAGCGATTTACTGTAACTGTTACATTGAGATTTCATACTGGCTACACCAATTTTGGTAGCGTTTTCTAAATATCTATAAAATATTTTTTTTTTTAGCTTCAGGCTGTACACTGTATATAGCAGGGTAGGCAGAGAACCTAGTGTTAAGACACTCCGCTTACCGCGGACCCCCCAAAGTTCATCTGTCCCTATCAGAGCGAAGAAATGAAAATAGTTCATTCCTCTGAATGGAACTCGAGTTTATAGACAGATGCCACGACAGCCTCTTTGTAGTTTATATTTCTCGTATCTCGTGGTTAGTCCACACATATCTTCATACCATGCTTTTACAAGAAGGCTAGCCTGATATGTCTCTGTTTTTTAATATTAGTAATTTCATACCAAATGTATTAAATAAAAAGAAGGAAATCGTCCCAACAAGCATTCCCGCCTATACGCGTCCATATATGTACATTTTATTTAAAAATGTCCGCCGAACAATTGAAAACTTTTAAATGAATAATGAATATTATTCTTTCTGTAAATGTAGAAATAGTGTAATACAGAGAAATAAAAAGGAATACATTCATTAACCGGCATTACACGATAGGTAGTAGACAATCTGCAATATGGCTGCCGTAACAAAGGAAACAATCAATAATTTTTTTTCGTTCTTCGCTTAAAGTAACAATTTTTAATTCCAATATTTATAAAAAAATATCTTGAAAAAGACGCGACTCTATATTTTCTCTATTTAGCAAATAAATAAATAAAAAACACCTAATCAGCCAACGACCATTCCCGCCAAAACGCGTTCCATTTCCAAATTATTTCAAATATGGCCGCCGTAACGAGCAGAATGGACAAACAACAATTGACCCCAATTCACAACTAATGGCCGCTCTCCGACTACATTACAGGGTTGCCACTTATACAGCTGTACAGTGAGTGCTTATATACGTTTTGATACATAATATATATTAATTTCACAGCCCTATAATTCAGTATGGTTAGTATTAAATGTTGGGTTTCGTCTATGATGCCTTTCTTTACGTACATGTTTCTTTTACTTTTTGTTGAGAGTTGCGAAAATCAACGCCGCGTTTTGTCTTTCTTTGCTGAACAGGGAAACAAAAATAACTTTAACCCTGATATTTTAATAGTGCTATTCTTATTAATTTAGGATATATATAAATTTTGTAAAGTACCTATCAAGAATTTAATTACTAGGTTTTTCTTATATAGAATTTTAGTAAGAAATCATATAATTCCAACCCTCATTTTGCGTTCTTAGGGGGTGAATTATTAAAAATCTTTTCTTAGAGGTCCTTTAGACCTTTTGTTTTCTCGCCATTCTCTGTGCAGCGAGAACTGTACGTTTATTAATCATTCCATTATCTTTTTTTCTTTTTCTTTTATGTATTTTGGTGTAATTGGTGTAATTATATAAAATGTTAGTGGATGGGTGTGTCTTTTGAGTTGAATCAAAGTTTAGTTGAATGGTGTATAATTTTTTTGCATAGTACAGTTGAATATGTGTTATAATATTAGAAGAAAACAAAACAAAAAAAAATATCCAGTTGTTGTTTTTTTGCCAGATGGTCTATCAGAGAACGCCTATATAACATCGCATGAGTGACGAGCATTCAGTTGGGTCACGTTCCATTTAAAAATGCGGGCGAAGTCACAGGAAAAAGCTATATATATACTTTAAATGACAAGGCTAATAAACCTTCTATATTCCCAATATGGTAGTACCCATTGGAAAGATGATGAATTTTTACCACTTCCGCGTAGAGTTGCTTAAACTAGATCAATGGTCCTCAACTTTAGTTACCTGAGTTCTGTAACATAGTAGCTGGAGGGCTAGATAAGCATTGCGATACGTTTGTCTGTTGATAAAAAAAATAAATTTAAAGTTGATGACTATGAATTTGAAACCGAATAGGATGAATTTTGATGTGTAAGAGACTTATAAATACGTTTAGAAATCAAAAGCTAATGAAATATTCGAAAAAAAAATTCAGCTTCACGCATTTACGGAAATCATTTGTTATTTATATTTGTTATTTTGGACAGAGCGATTAAATGAAAATATTTAATGTGAGAATTGAATCTTCAACTGTCTCATTTACAATCACATGCTGTGCCGATCGTTTTAAATATTTCGAATAAAAACCAAAAAGGGCCTTATTTTTTTATTTGTAAGGGAACCGGACACATTTATATATTATAACAGTAAATCATTTTATAATTAAATTCTAAAGTCAAAAGTTCACTTGCTTATTTAAATTTTATATTTTGTTTTTGGTTCTACAGTTGCTAAGAGTTCTAACGTTTAATATACGTATAGTATTAAGGTAGTGACTTCTCTCTCCCCACGTTTTCCACACTGTGGGATTTAGTAAAATAAATAGCTTTATGCTGTCTCCCGCATATAGCAGGCCTGAGGGAACCTGTTGTAACAAACACCCTGTTCCACACCGCAAATGTTCTAAGTTTACCTTGTTCCCAAAGTAATTCGTAGTATTTCCTGAGTGATAATTGAATTGGCGATACGCGCGGTAAAATTTGAGGTATACTTAATATTTTTAATCTAAAATCGTAATTATCTAAGTGAATTTAACTAAAAGCTCTGAACGATTTTTCACACAACTGGGAATTAAAAATAAAATATTAAACTGTTTGACAGCACGAAAAATACTACCCAAATATTTTTGCATTATTTCCACGTAAACCGATAAGCCCATTGATACACACGAAATGGTCAGAAATTAAAAAAAATCCAACGAACGACATTTAAAGAAAAAAATTCAATATTTCAAACATCCAAGCGGAAGTGACGCCGATAAATGCGATAGGAAGCGCTGACCCCGGCGCGATAACATTCGAAATTCAAATTGCGACGCCATCTTGTAAACATGGCGGTTATATTTTATCTGTGTACATTGATTGTGGCATTATAAGAATTGGCCTTTGTCAATTCTGTGTTTAGTATTTGTTTAGGTGGTATGGTTATGTATGTTTGTTTGTGTGTTTTATTTTGGATGGCCGTTTAATAGGATTTTGTGTTTTTACATGCAATTGTTGTGGGATAAAATATTCTCGTCAAATTTTAAATATAAAAATAAAAGCTTCTAGTCAAAATGGTGAGAAATTTAACACTATTAAAGAAATAATAGAAGTCGGAGATAGAATAATATTTTTTGCAATTTACAGGAAAAGTTCTATGGTACTTAGGTCTTTATCTTTCAGCGTAGGTAACCTCTGTCTAGAACAAGCACAAACAGAATAGCAATTATACGAATCCAATTACCACCTGTGATCGGTGAAGCAGCAAGATCAAGCAATGAAACTGTTATGACTTTAGATGGGTGGGCGATTTCGAATTAGACTGTGCTGATTGGTTGGATGCTTACATGTCTAATAGTGATCTTACTCTCTTCCTCTCTCTCTCTCTCTATCTCTGTGCTGTGACACTAGATTCCTTCTTAAGCAATATAAAATATATGTATATCATAAAAATAATCCATTATGCTCACTCCAAGTGTAAACTATCTACATTCCAAATTTTATCTAAATCAAAATTTTATCATAATTCGGTGTAAACTTGCGCGGCGTAGTGTTCTGCCTTTCAACACAAATTATATCAAAAATTTGACAGAAAGTGGGCAATGCAGTAGTTTTTTCATAGTTCTCTCAAAATTTCTTGTTTTGAATAAATAAGTACATTTAGGCACTCAAGTCTGCGATTGATATTGAGATGCCGTTTGCATACATAAATTACATATCTATAATGAAAACGATATCTCAAGATCGATCTCAGGCTTGAGAGCGATTTATAAATACGGGCCTAATGACATACCTATATGTAAAATGTATTTTTAAAACGACCGAAAAATAAGAAGTAGGGTGAGAGGCGCCTTTTGTTACAAGAGTGCTTTTCTCTACACAGAGGTGTTGAAAAATTTTAATTTCCAAGAAGGTATTATATAGCCGGTCTTTTTCTTCATTGTAAAGATTTAAGACGAATGAGCAAAATTATTTTCTATACGTCTTATTATCTTTGAATTGTAAACATAAATTAGATATGTTTACGTACCGGAAATTGAATCTACGTTCTCTAGGATAACAATAAAAAAAATATATATACATACGTTTTCACTTATTTTATATTTACATGTACTACAATATTATGAAGTTGAAGAATGTGTTTGGTTAAACACGCTTATCTTAGGAATTACTGGTTAAAATTTTGTTCTTTTTATGTTGGATAATCCATTTTTCGAAGAAAGCTATAGGCATATTAAATGTCGTCAATCTTTTTAACGTATTGTTAGTGAACTCGTGTAAAAGAGGGTAGATTTAGGTGAAAATAACTATAAAAGCAGTGGAATTGTGTCAATCAGTTGCTTGTAGGCAACGTCCCTTATTGGAAGGAAACTAGTATTTAGTATTGTTAGTAGGTGATACATATCATTTATTGCAATTACATAATATCTCTTTCCAAATAGCTTAGAATCATGTAGACGATATGTGTTTTATCGTGTTTTTTTAAAAACGATAACCGCTTCCGGTTTCTAACAGTACCGTTTCCTGCGGAACCTGCGGACATAGCATTTAGAATTTGTCATGTATCCTATCAAGCGAAGCCGTAGGCTAAAGCTAGTGCAACATATTTCTCAATGCAGAACTGCCTTTTTAATCATATGTAGGTCATACAAAGAGATACTCAAATCTTGTAAATCACGAATCCCAAAGTTGAATAAAACGTCTGTTATATACATAATGTATGGCGATTTATCGAATCGTATACAGATAAGGGGCAGTCACAATCGCAACATTCATTTGTGACACAGATTTATCACCAATATGTGAAAATGTATCATAATTCCATTAAAATTAGGCCCAAAATCGTCTAAATCGAATAAAAAATTACGAAACTCATTCATATTGAACTTTAAACGTGATAAGGAACTGATAGAAGTCAGTTGGGTGTGTTTTTTTTTACATTCGCGCTGTGTCAAACGTATAGAAGGGTAGGCAGAAGGAACTTAGTGTTAAGACACTGCGTTCCTCAAAAGCCGAGAAAACCAACGCCGCATTTCGTCTTGTTACCAGACCGGGGAAGTGAAAATAATTCATGCATTCTCCTTAAAATGTATTATTTTAATTTAAAAAGATGTATTACTATTTTAAATGTGAACTCTTTCAAAAAAGACTAAATAGACAACCATCGCGGAATTTCACATATGTGTCAACTGTGCCACTATGGCCAAGACTGTCAATACAAAACAAATTATTCATATATACGATACATTTTCAACGTTCGCCTCTCGGTCTATGACTAGGGTTAACAATTCGTAGTTAACTTGGAAGCGTCCTAGTTTAGAGAAAGTTTGGAGTCTGGATGCTGTTTGTGAGTCTAGGATCAAATCTGGAGATACAAATTAACTTTGGAAATAGTTTTCTTGATGTAATATATATTAAAAAAAATATAAAATTAAACGAAAAGGAGCTTTTTATTTTATAGCAATAAGTAAATGATAAGATGTAACAATTATTCGATGATAATTGTAAAATAGATGACAATAAATATACTGCTTATGTTTAAAAAAACTCGTATATTTAGTTTCCTTGGATTATTTAGGTACATATTGGTGTTCAGTTCCACCACATAATATATAAAAATTGAACAACGGTGAATAATCATAACTTAAAAACTTGTTGGTGTTAAATATCCTGCTTTTAATATATTTAAAAGTGGCAACCCTATCTCTCTATATGACATTATGCTAGCGTAATACAGTTGTTGAATAGTTAAGATTTAAATTTTAAATTTCAAAATGGATTTAGACACCGATAAACAGTGTATTGTCAACATGATCGTAGTGGCACAGTGGCTGTATGTTCTGGATGCATAGTAACGGATACGATAGCTTAGATAGATTATTCGATAGATATAATAGTACCTGAACTGTAAACGAGACAGTTTTAACAAGACTTCTGTCCGTCTGGCACTAGACTATATCTCATGAACCGTGATAGTTAGATAGTTGAAATTTTCACAGATGATGTATTTCTGTTGCCGCTACAGGGGCCCATACAACGAACGTGATTTTTTTTGCTGTCTTTATATATAATTTATCGCAACCCTTTCCGAATCGAATTTCACCAGTTTATAAATTATTATTTAAGAATTTCATAAATTTGTAGCTCTACTTATATACAAACGAACACAAACGAAAAAAAATATTTACTTATAAAACACAGTTTTATGTAGGCCATATAAATGAAATTAAATAAATAAATAAATTACCCAAAACGGAAATTGAATGGCCGATCTCCATCGATAAGGATCGTATTCATATCAGACACCACGTGTGTTCCAGATTTTTTACTTTATTGTTCAATAGGTTTTGAATAAAATAGTTGCTCAAGGGTCGTGGGTATAAATTTACATACATTTTATTTGTTTGTTTTCCCACAGTTTCCCAAAACAATTGACGAAAGAATTTTGTTAAACAAATTAAAAAATCTGAACTGTTGATCTTAGAATTATAGAGAGTTTTAGAAGTAGTGAGTTTCCATCTCTGATAGGGCTATGTTTTTAAGTTCCTCGTTGGATTCCGCACATAGCGGGGTAGGCAGAGAAAAACTAGTGTTAAGACACTTCCATTTCTCAATTTCCACCGAACTCTCGAGGCATTGCCTGTCGAGTAGTGGAACTTAATTCACTGGTAACTATATATTTATTTTCCCACTCTACTGCTAAGACAAGTTGGGACATCGAGTTCCGTCACTCAAGACATTGTCTTGAATTCGTAGGAAAAGCGAAGAATGGAGTGTCTTGACACGTAGTGGCCACTACGGTATAAAGTTATTAAATATTGATTTTTCTATTGAATTGTACTATTTTAATAAAAAAATTACTTTATTCGTCTAACATGTACATTTACAGTATAACAAAAAAACAATAACATATCTGAAATAAACATTCTACATTACTTTCTCACACTGATTGTCTAAAACTAAAATTCTATTGGTTAATTAAATCCAATTGTAATTTTACCCAAATGGAAATCGAACTTTGTACCCTTGTCATTTAGACTCATACACATTCATACATTTCAATCATACAAATAACTTCACCCTTGTGTATGCTTTTTAATTTCACATCTCCCTTGCTCTTGTGTGACACCCTATTTTATATGACTCGTCTACTTGCTTATATTTTTGTATAGGTCGGAATTTTATATGGAAATTTGAAAGTTTACATTTTAAATATATATTTTTTTCCTTAGTAATAATATTACAATCGTAGTGACTAGTCACTATCAATAAAATTAATGACTATATATAATATTTACATGAAACAACAGCAACAAGTTCAAATAGTCTTGTGATAACAAACCAACCTAAGAAGGGCACAATAACACTTAAAATATTTTTTTATTAGTAATTACCTATTCGTGACGTAATATCCCATCACTATCTTAAATATAAATTAATAAAATTCAGTTTTATTCAATTTATACCCCAGCAATGGACTTATGTGGTCTTTCCATATTGTCAGGAGGAACAGAAGCTCATTTTTTTTCTGGTAACAATATTCTAAACGTAGTGTCCCATCACTGCCTCCAATATAAATGAAATCACTTCAGTTACATTCAATTTAAAACCCTAGAAACAGGATTAAGTGGTATTCCATAGAAAATAACATCAACTAACAAAAATCTTCAATTATATTTTTTATTATTAATTCATAATACTTTCTTAACAACAAGCAACAATAATATCCGGACGTAGAGTCGCATCACTACTGTCATTATAAATGAATAAACTGCAGTTACATTCAATTTAAGCCTGAAACAAGCTAAAGTGTTTTTCCCACACCAAACAAACTTTAAACTCCACAAAAGAGTTATAATTCTTACATTTTATTAATAATAATAATCCGGACGTAGTGTCCCATCACTACCTACAATATAAATGAATAAACTCCAGTTATTCAATCCATACCCCAGCAACAGGCTCAAGTGGTCTTCCCATAGTGAACTAGTATTAACGCGAGGGGGGCGTGCGTCACACGGCAGCGGGAACAAACGATTGGTAGCATCCTGCCCTAAATTACAATACGCGGACGTCCGTCGTGCGCGATGCTCTTATGTAGTTTTATATCGGATTTGCAGTTGAAATAATATCGAAATAGCTGACTGTTATATTTATTTAGTTTCGTGTGCTGTTTGTGTAGATTTGCGTAGTTTGTGTTTTGTGTTATTTTGTTGTCTTTTTTTTTGGGTACGCGTGGTTTTTAAGGTTTTTTTTATGGTTTTGATACACTACATTTTGCATATATTTTTTTTGTGTAAGTAAAAATCCTTATTTTTGTATATTTTTTTTAAATTTTGTTTTAAATAGCTATTTATGATCTATTAAATTTTATATGAAAAGTTCTATTCTACCACATTTAATTTTCTTTATTGACTTTTGATATATTTAGAGTTGACTTTGAGTTATAGAACGTTTCAGTTAATTCAAGTCATTTAGTATCCATAAATATATCATATACCGATGTCATACAAGCAAAATTTATTTTATGAAATTAAGTGGTTAATGTCATAGGCAATATGTCATATTCAGACGGAAAGTGGAAAACGGAGTGTCTTAACACTAGAATCTCTCTTCTTATTTTCCAGATTCCTTTTCAACTAGACTCCCTTCTTATCTTCCAGATTCCTTTTTGTTCCAGCTTCGCGTTGCATCCCGCATAGGTCATGTTTGCTCCATGTTAGTTCAGTGCGCAGTGACATATTGTCTGACTATAATCGCGATGGTTGTAGCTTTGATTCTGATTAAAGGCAATGAATCATTTCCATTTCCTCGCTCCGATAACAAGACAAAGCTCGGCGTGGAGTTTCGCGACTCACCACGCAATGTCTTGAAAATTGGGCGGTGCTTGGGTAACAGAGAATCATAACACTAGCTTCCTTATACCTCCTCTGTTGTGTGCGCGATATATAGTGTGAATTAAAAAAAAGAAAGAAAAATTATACCATATAGGAACCTATTCTAACCTTCTTAAGAGATATTGCCATTTCTATTTTTATTCATGCAAATCGTGAGATAAGATCGCTCTTTGTACATCGTTTGTTCTTTATTTAGGTGCCCTGTAATTATACAGACGTCAGATTGAAAAAAAAAACCTTTTTTCCCCCATTGTAGGTATTTTGTATTGTGCTTAAAAGTAAGCTTTGCGTTTGTCGTTTATTATAATGCCTTGTCCCAACGCTATCTGAAATAGATCGCATTTTTTTTGGTAGTTAAATATTAAATTCACTGGTTATTGTGTAGGAGTAGGCGAATGTAAGCGCGACGATTGTGGGTTTGATTCCCGTTACCGTTTGTGGTAATCATTATATTTACGCTCAATAGGGGTGCAGAGCGTGCTATTGAGTTCCACCACTCAACAAGTCATGTCTCGAATTCTGGCGGAGAGTGGTAAACGGAGTGTCTTAACCTACTATATTTCGCATACAGTGCGAAGCTAAAAAAAGACATGTATATTTATCCTATGTTGTTTCTTCTTTCCAGATCTATCACTGGTGAGGTTCTGACGTCTTCTCTTCTAAAGAAATACATATATGGAGGATGAAGTGAGTATTATTTATAGTTATTTTTTTAGTCAAAGAATAGCGGGGATCGAACCCGTGCCTCCTGGAAGCCGTCCAGGTCATTGACTATTCCTTGTAGAGAAATTATATTTCTAAAATAAAATAAGTACTAATATTATTCTTGACATCCAATAATATCGATTTTCTATTAAAGTGTTACTTACTTTTGAATAAATCTACCCCAAGCGATTATCGAACTGGCTACCTAAAACTAACTATCAACCAACATTAATAAACTGAACCAAGCCACCCTCAATCTTAATTACTTATAATAAGGGTTTCGCCTGAACGAAATATTTAATGACATCCTGTGATCTAATCGAAAGACGATAATTTTCCTTCCTCACCGTGAAATTGCAAATTTATATAATAGTTTTGGTTAAGTGACACTTACCTTGGTTAGTTATTTAGATGGGTGGGATTTTTGAGTTGATTGTAGATATCTATTTATATCTAAACTATTTAAAAATTGTAAAGCTGAAGAGTTTGTTTGGTTGATTGCACTTAACTCAGAAACTACTCGTTGGAATATAATTGTTTAATATAATTATTTTTGTATTCATCGAGAAAGAACAAGTAAACGAAAATTATTGGATCATTAGAGCTGCCATTAGTCAACGTCAATGATTATTATTTATCTTTAGACCTTTGTACGCAAATTTAATTTAAATAAGGTCGAGGAAATGAAATATTATATATTTTAATTATCCTCGCTTTGGTAACAGAGCACAGCGCAGCGTTGAGTTCCGCTACGTGACGTGCAATGTTCATGACGACGGAAAGTGGGGATCGGGAATGTCTTAATGGAAACGGAGTGACTTAACATTAGGTTTTCAGGTTACCTCTGCCTACGCCGCAATGTGCGAGATAATACAGCAAGAAGATAAAAAAAACTAAAAGATAAAAAAAAATCTTACTGGATTTTTTGATCTTCACTTCGTATCCTACGTGAGTGCAGTGAATAATATTGCGTTCTCTACTTTCCGTCCAATTTTATGTGAGATAAAACGCGTAGCTATAAAAATCTACTTCGATCGGAAGTGAACCCATTATTGACCCAACAGTAAAAATTCAACAGTTTATTTAATATCACTTAATACGTTTATTTAGTTAACACGATTGATTACCGAATTGATAAGGTCTTAACAACGCCCTAGTACGAACTAGGGGTGCGGTTGACCAAGAATTAATTCCTGCCTTCTTTTTCTTTTTTTTTGTATGAGCTTCACGCTGTATCCCATTTATACCAGGGAAGGAACCTAGTGTTAAGGCGCTGTAAACTACTTTCTGCCCAACTTTCGTGAGATTGCGTGTTGAACGGCGAAACTGAGTGGGAAATGAAAATAAAATTAAATATTATAATTTTTCCAATATAGATCGAAGGTAACTTCGTAAGACCATTTCGTTTACAATCACACGCTGTTCCATTACGCCACATCGGCCTCATCTGTAATAGTTGTATACTTCGAGCAAGCAAAGCCGGGATTGGGCTAGTATTATAGATTTTTACTTTTCAGCTACGCACTGCATCCCGCATGTAGCAGGGTAAGGAGAGGGAACCTAGAGTTAAGATACTCCGTTCTATTCTGTAACTATTTTCCCTTTGATTTATTTTCTAATTGTCTCTTATTTATATTTTAAATCTCGTTATATAAATATATAGATACATAAAGTGCATGGCCACATCCAGTTAATCCTAACATCCGTAACAAACACGTCATAAATGAGGGGTAGGAAACGACTTTGTCGCTCAATAAACTGTATAAATTGGCGCCTTGACCGACACCCCCCAGTGTTTGATACCTTTGTTATATAGGTATTAGGTATATATAGGTATCAATGAATATTTTATATATATAGGTGTGTCTGTATGTATCAGTTATCTTCCGCATATACCCTATTTAATATAGCCTTTCTGGGTGAAGGACTATAAACCTTTATATATTAGGATGGATGTATGTTTCACTTTCATGCGATAAGTACTGAACGAAGTTGGATGAAGCTTAACAATAATATAGCAGAAATATGTATATTGGAATAACACATAGGCTACAATGTATGTAAAGACATTTGATAATTTAACTAGACAATAACAAGCTTAGAAGGCGAAACCGCATGTGGATCGCTAGTAGGTACTCTTTAAAAATATTTTTTCAATTCGTACAACAATTTTGTGACTGACAGAAAACGCTAAAAACTTAAAGCCCGCGCAAACAAAGTCACGGGCGACGACTAGTATATTATAAAACAGTAAAATATCTTTTTTTCTCGCTATTCTGTAAAATTTTAATTACAACTCTAAGAAAGCTCAACAATACGCCGCAATGAATAGCACTGGAACAAGCACTGGGTTTTTTACTGTGAATATTATTTTTCTATTTCTTTTATAATAATAAAATGAGAGGCCGTCGTAGAGCTCGGGCGTGTGGCTAAGCGTGACGGTTGTAGGTTCGATTCCCACTCGGGATAATGAAAATATTTAATATTTCCAGTTGCCCGCTCTGGTAATCTCGCTTTTGTACTAACGGCCAATTTTCGAGATATTGCGTATTAAGTGGCCGCGTTTTGTATACTAAAGCGAAGAAATAAAATTACATTTTGATTTAAAATGGAAGAGTGCAAAAATGCTGTTTTTAAGTTTAAAATTGCGAATTTTAATGTGTTAAAAAAGGAAATTTCTAATTTCCTCATAATTGAATTAACTATCTCCTCGATATGTGTATAAGGTTACACCCACAAAACTTATGATCAAATGATAACTACTTTTAATATCTTATCCCGTACAGAGTTCACTTCCGGTTGTGTGCACAGTATAAGGGTTTTTGTGTTATTTTTGTGTTGCGTCATGATTCTTAATAGTGTTTATAGAGATTTTTTTATTTTTCTATTTAAAAGAATGACGCAATGCTTTAACATATGTTTTATTTTAATTACTAATACGCATGCTGTTAATTGAATTATAAACATTTTTTTAATTTTTTTATAGCTTATTTATTTTTTCATGCTGTACCCCGAATGTAGCATAATTGGCGGAGGGAATCTAGTGTTACGACTTCCTTCCACTGGGGCAAAGAGTTAAAATTATTTCGTTGCTCTTGTAACAAGACAAACGGCAGTGTTGAGTACTGCCACTCAAAACGTAATAATATCTTAAAGCGCAATAATATCTTAAAAATTGAATCGATAACGGAGTGTCATGACGTTACGTTTTGCTCTGGACCATCCTGCTATACGGAAAAGGATAGAAGTGGGTTTTTTTTCATTAATTAACTTTGTACTATATGGTAATGGAGTCTTATTGATTTAATACAATTAACTAATAACTCTAGCTTAAAATTGTCTTCATCTCGAAAATTTGAAGAGTAGATCACTATCCTTTGTTTTCATCCTAGAAAAAAAAATAGTCAACTAATATACAAGTATACTTCTATACCAATATCATAACGCTGAAGAGTTAGTTTGTTTGTACGCGCTTATCTCAGGAACTACTGATTCGAATTGAAAAAATATTATTGTTTCCGCTTATCGAAGCAGAATCAGGGACTTAGGATATGTATCTTGGTTAATTCCATTCTACGACAGGCCAAAAGCTCCTGCTAGTATTAAGTTATTAGTCAAAGTGTGTGACAATGGATGCTTGTTCTACTTACATACAAAATTGCTGAACGGATTTAGATGACTCTTTAACTCATTATAAATCTGAACAACACAAAGGCTACTTTTTACGTAAATTAATATTTTTTTATTCTAATTTGTCTAAACCTAAATATAATTGAGGCCGGTCGTGGCGCAGGGGCACAAAGTGTGACTGTAAAACTGACTGGTTGTGGGTTCGA
>DWAN01002595.1:0-14862 GCA_018230445.1 Heliconius hewitsoni | reverse complement strand
GGCGACGTGACTCTACCACACGTACTTTAGTCGCCTCTTACGACACCACCAGTACAAGGATGATCCTATTCTAGACCGAGATCATACGGCACTAAACGCATCGACACAGAATCATCACATCGGGATCATCATGACATCGGGATCGCACGTCGAGACAGAAGTTCTATTTATATGTTTATAATATTATATTTAAAATAACGATAATATGTCGGCCTACCTACATGACGTGCGGCGTTTGGTTTCCTTACCAAATATGCAATATCTTTAAAGAAAGTGCAATGCCTAAATTTTTACTGTGTGTTTCATTTCTACTAAATATTGCCTTAATTTTTTTTTTCAGCTTACAGCAGCATACAGCGTGAAGCTGAAAAAAGCCCGTACACAGAGGGAACCTAGTGCTAAGACACTCCGTTCCACATTTTGTACCGAATTCTGGAGACATTGCGTGTTGAGTAGCGGAATTCAACGCCTCGATCGAACCTACAACCAGTTGCGCTTATAGGCAAACGCAGTGCCTTACGTCACGACTGGCTCTGTTTTAATTTTTTAATAAAATTTATTTTAGAAAGTATTATAATATATTATTATTATACACGTACCTATTTTATATAGGTAGTAATATATTTTTTATATAAAATGGGGCCTTCATAGCGCAGTGGAACTGTAAAAACAACGATAGTGAGTTCGATGTTCGGGTGCGGGAACGAACGTGAAGTTACTTTTGCTAAAAAAAAAAAAATTACCAAAGTGACATTAGAAACAGGACTTCCTTTGACAATAAAGTATAAAAGGCTGTTCACACCTTATCTTATTTACCTGAATGTTGGTGGTCTTTGTAAAGCATGCTCCTTTATGATGTCAGCGACGTCATTATGGACGTGACAGATTATCACTTTCTATATTAGGTATCTGTGCAACAAATTGGCTAGTACATAAAATTGTTTTTCTTTATGAATATTGATTAATAAGAATGATAAGGATTTCATTATTTATTTGGTGATTATAAAATATTTCTTAACTTAAATATAGCCAATAACAGTCTTCACGTATTTTCCCCAAAAATATCGTAAAGTATGTAAAGTTATTTCATTGCCCCGAATGGTAATCGAACCATCGACCGTCGCACATTTACTGCAATAGAATACTTGTACCAGCTGTTAAAATGTTTTTTATAAATGTCTTTTTACCTACATAAGCTTATATCGGTAAGCAAACTATGTTATGTTGTTGTGGCCGTCATGATGCAGTGGGACTGATACAATTTGTGGATTCGAGTTCCAACTGAGAAAGTGAAATATTTATTTTTTTATAATCAACGCTCTCACAACGAAGTGCGGCGTTGAGTTCCGCCTCTCAATACATAATGTCTGCAGAATTCGGCAGAAATTGGGGAACAGAAGTGCCTTAATGGGCACGGAGTGTCTTAACACTAGGTTCCCAGGTTCCCTATGCCTTCCCTGCGATGTGCAGAATACGATGTGAAACTAACGCTAACCAGCTATATTTTACTATTGATGCCATCATGATGCAGTGGGACAGAGTCTGACTGTAAACGCGTTGACTGTGGATTCGATTCTCACTCGAGGGAATGATTTTATAATGATATCCCTGGGACATGGGAAGTAGAAGCACTAGGTTCCCTCTTACTACCCTGCGGGCAAAAGCTTAAAGCTAAATAATAATGATGAGACTCGACCCTGGTACAGGTATGTATATTTTCGTACTTTGCACACAAAAACGGTTTGCTAGGAATTTTTTTTTTATAAATTCGCTTTATATTTTGTTGTATTGTATTGTATTTATTATATAAACTTTAAATTCAAAAAATACGTCATTAGTTTAATTTTAGGCAACAGTAAATGAAATTCAGCAAAACTTAAAATTTTATTCATAAATTTTGATGATTTTTGTTTTATTACGAATATTTCATTTTAGTAATTGATTTTAACTGTGTATTTTTTTTCCAGACCAGAAAACTATTACTACAACGACCATGTGCAACACAATTTTAGGTTCGGTTTCCACTTTGAACAATTAATTATTTTCGTGTCCTTGCTCTGGCGTCGAGGCAAAGTGCGGCGTTGAGTTACGCTACTCAAAACACAATACCTAAAGAATTCGGCGGAAAGTGGGAAAAGGAGTGTCAAAGTGAACACTAGGTATCCTCAAGCTTAAATAAATATTTCATTTCCTCGAGTGGGGTCGAACCCACAACCAGTCGCCAGTCGTGACGCAGGGGCACACCCTTGCGCCACGACTGGTCTCATTAATACTTAAATTAAAATCATCTAAATACAAATACATAAATGTCCTTAAAATATAGAAAATTAAATTAATTAAATCCATCTATTTCACAATTTTACGTTCAGTTCGCGAGTACGCAGCCAGATGCGCCGAATGTTTCAACCGTTTCCCCTCAGTCATTCGACGGAACGCGTCGAGTACGGGCGTGTGTACGTCACTAGCGACGTCAAAAACTCCGTTCACGTGGAATGAATGTATAGTTCTTTTTATTTTTAACTATATAGATACATATATAAATAAATTGTTTTTAGTGTAGTGATGTGCTCCGTGCTTGTGAGCGAGTGAACTGTGCTTTTTTATTTGGAAATACTTTTTAATGGTTTTTACTTTTTAATCTGGATTCTTAAGTCGAGGTACGTTTTCGTTCTCCTTATTTGTATAATATTTTATTGAGAATTGAATTTCAAGGTTGTATGTGATTGTGTCGTCTTTATCGCAACACGTACTAACGATATTATTGTAGAAAAATGTTTTGTAAATAAACCTTGAGACACAAATTCGGCTGAACTATGCAATAGAGTAACTTTGGATCTATTGATACATTAATATAGCCAAAGAAACAAATTTATAAAGATATACTATTGATAAAATTAACACAAAATATACACACCTACAAAATTGAAGAGGTTTCAAAATGAAATGACACTGCTAATAAAAATATATATTTATAGAATTGATGTAAACAGCGGTTTTAACCTAATCTCCTAACCTTGAAGTCGGTGATTCACGCTTACCTAAGTCTTGAACAACGCAAAGTAAACATTCATAATAATAATTATGAATTGCATTAGACATAAATACCTATTAGCAGATTATGTACTCGTTCGAGATTATTCTAGTTTCTCAATAGATGTGCTACATTACTAGTAATCAAAATAAATATTACACTATTTTGTTCCCTTAAAAACCATTTTTTGACTGAACAAAATAGCTCAAAATATTCTTAAGTATAATAAAACCAAAATATTTATAATGTTGTTTTTTTTATTAAATAAAAAAACACGTGTATTTATTATGTAAATATATTTTTGTATGTTATATGACATTTCGATAACAATAAACTTCTTAACTTCATGTGTGCAAATTCGATTATTTTACTTGATAAGCCGATTCTGGATCGGCAGAAAGTGAGGAACGGAAATATGTTAATGGTGACGGATGGTCTTGAAACTAGGTTCCCAAGTTCCCTTTGCCTACCCTGCTACGTGCGGGATACAATCGTGAAGCTAAAAATAATGAAATAAATTTAAAAATTCATATATTTGCCTGTAAGATTTAAAAAAAGCCTTGAAAATCAGATAACGTAAATATAATTTTATTAATATATATAATTTATAAAGTAAATATAATTTATTATAAAAAACCTAGTCTGTATAACCTAAATTATGAATAAGACATTTCGAATACGAAATGTTCATTACCTTATTTTGCTGGCAGTTTATTATGTTTTCTTTGCGTCTTATTTGTGCAATTCAATACCAGTGAACTATAAAGTATTCAGACATTTTGTTGTTTTTCATTTCAAAACTATTTATGACTAGCTTTTGTTTGTGGAATTAACTGACAGTTAATATAAAAAAAGGTTCAATTAAAAGAAAGTGTATAATTGAGCCCGCCATGACCTAGTCGCAAAATGGAGTGACTGTAAACTCGATGGTTGTGGGTTCGATTCTCACTTGGTGAAATAACATATTTCATATTTTTTATTTTCTCACTCTGGTAATGAGGCAAAGCGTGATGTTGACTTCAGCCACTCAACGGACAATGCCTCAGATTTCGGGAGAAAGGAAGTATCTCAATGGAAACATAATTTGTTAACACTAGGTTCACAGATGACATCTGCTTATCCAGCTACGTGTGGAATACTGCATGTAGCTAAAAATAATAATAATATAAGACATGGAACTATGAGCCATGGCTCATAGTACGTGCCCAAGGTATCTCTGACCACAGGCACAGTGGTTTACATCGACACGATTAACATGATATCATGATACCAGCCTATATACTATATATTATAATAGTATAATTTGCCATTTTTTATTCGAACCAGTAGTTCCTCAGATTGGAGCGCTCAACCAAATAAACTCTTTAGCTTTATAAAATATTAGTAGGTAAGTATAGAGGTATAGAAATCATCGCTGTAGATCAATTTAAATAAGATAGAAAGTTAGAAACAAATGATAAATTCCAAATCAAAGATTACTTTTAATTTAAAATGTTAATCTTAAACATTTGATCGTTACACTTTTTTAATGTCTAATTTTCCTCGACCCACTTATATCTCAAATGAATGGAAACATGGCTTTCACAAAACCAATCTTTGATTCATCGCCCGAACTGAACAATGCAATGAACAAAATTATAACAAACCATTCACGAGCTACTTCTTTTGAAGGTCAATTAAATGACCGAATGAACTGATAAATACTGAAACTAGGTTAATAATTGGAAAACGCTTTAGTTATATTTTTAAAGATTTCTTTTGCTTCGCTTTAATAACAAGTTAATTAAGAAATTTAATGTAAAACAGTCGTTGATATTATGAATATAAATGTAGCAGTACCCTTTCTTATAAACATGACGTCTTATTCATAAAAGAATTTTAAATAATTTATTATTATGTTTTTTTAAACTAGTAACATTTCAATTATTGTCTATTCACAATCTTTTGCCAAGTTTGAAAACGCCATATTAACAAATGTGGTTGTGTTGATATAAGTGAACTGTACTATTAGTTTTTTTTATTGTTATTGACACCCTAAAAATGGATATTTATAAAAGTATGTAAACGGCACATAGCGGTATATAAGCTTGATACTAGATTTTTTGGACAATTTATATTAGAAGCCGTTGCGGCGCAGGGAATCAGGCGTGTGACTGTAAACGCGACGGTTGTTGGTTCGAATCCCACACACGGTGGAATGGGAACATTTATTCTTTTCTTTTCCTAGCTTCTGTAACAAAACAAGCGCGGCGTTGAATTACGCCACTCAACACGCAAAGCCTCGAGAATTTGGTAGAAAGTCGGGAACGGTGTGTTTTATCACTAGGTGACCAGGTCCGCCTTGACTATTCTGCGATAAGCGGGATAGAACGTGAGGCAAAAAAAAACAATATATTTAATTTTTAACACAAATTTCAATTTCAAACAAAAAATATAATAAAAATGTTTTTGCAATTTTAATCCCTAACAAGATAACGGTCATCCGGTCAATAAAGAACGGAACGAATGAAATAAATAAATATAATACGCATTCGTTCTTTTCGTTACTTGATTATTTTGGCACAACTCCAGTGGTTTGTGGGCACCAATTGTAATTTGACTTGGAATATTTTGACGTATCGCGTGTTTTATTCAGCTTACGTATACAATGACTAGGTCTTGGCTAGAAACATTGTTATTATAATTTGGCGATGTTAAAATAGTTATTGTATTATATTTTTATTGTAACTGAGGTCGTTACGGCGCAGATGAACAACGCTTGGCTGTAATGCGACGGGTGTGGGTTCCTAAACCATGACTTGCTTGATTTACATACGAGTATGTCCCATAGTTAGGATTTTTTTTTATTCGCCCCTCAAGATATAATGTCTTGATTTTTTGCGGAAATTGGACAACGCAATGTCTTGATATTAGATATCAAAAACAACTGAACACCTCATAAGAGTAATATAATATAGAGGTGCTGATAATTATAAACAATCTCAAATTTAACGTATACAGCAATTGTAAGGGTTTCTTAGAAACTAACACATTAAAGGCATCTACTTATATTTAAATATTTAACGTCATATTTAAATGTAATATGACATCGACCAACATTTTTAATATTTTCAACATTTTTAAAATTTTATTTCATACTAGGGATACAAAGATAAATTCCCTGTAGAAATGTGTAGTAACGATAGTTGTGAATAATCACTACTCGGGAACACGAACTATTTTCTAGCTTTGGCACGACAACACGCGGCGTTCAGTTCCGCAATTCAACCACCTCTACAGTATCTCTACAGGCAACGACTCGAATTCGAGCGGAAAGTACAGAAAGGTCTTGAGTTCTTATCATTTATATTATTTTGTTTCTGCCTACGACGCTGTGTGGAAAAAAAGCGTACTTTTTTATTTAAAATAATATGAGGCCAGCCTTGGCGCAGGGGCACAAGCGTGGGACTGAAAACGCCTCAGGTTGTGGGTTCGATTACCATTGGAGGAAATAAAATATTTAATAGTGCTGTAGCAAAGTAACAAGGCATAGCACGTTGTTGAGTTTCGCCACTCAACACAGAAATATAACTAGGTTCCCAGATTCCCTCTGCCAAAACTCTTTTAGGTGCGGGAAGTTAAAAGAAAAAGTATTTTTAATTCTGAGCACGTGTCTAAATTTAAAACTGTTTACAATATTTTTTTAAAATGCAGTATACGGCTTCTTTGCGTTAGCCGAGGGCAATTTTAACTTTAAAAAACTTATACAAGGTCAACTTACGTAAATAAAGTTGGGAGCAAATCTGACTAGTAGTTTAAAAAGACTTGTAGAGAAATGAAAAAAATACTAGATAAATAATATATTTAAAATATATCTACTTCAATTTCGTTATAAGAATTTGAAAATACATTACTTACATGGTTTTTTTAACTTAATAATTTTTAACGATTGTAGAGTAGATGGTAGCCCATTTTAAGATACTCCGTAACCCTGTTTCGGGCAAATTTCTGACGAATCATTCTTCCGAGTGGGAATCAAATCCACATCATTTTTATCACGTATGATAATTTTTACAGTTGGACTGCGTCACGAAGGCCTTTATCAAAGTACAATATAATATAGGTATATTATATACCTATATTATATATGTACATACCCTTATATATACATATCCTTAGTCTATCCCTAGGCCCTTTCGGCCATAATGTCTAACAACTTTGCGGAGAATCAAATGTTGCCTTCACGTTAGTTTAGGCCAGGCGGCGGCTGATAAATGACTATTCGAACTAATCGTATTAGATGCTCGAATAAATGGATTAAGGTTGTATTTAACATATTGTTCCATTCATTTCTTTAGCTTTACAATTGCAATAGCGGCGTTTAGTTACGCCAATCACGTTGCAATTTCCCAAAATTTAAAAAAAAAAACTGAGAAACATAATGTCTTAAAACTAGGGACTCCTTTGCCTACGCTTCTATGCGTATTATAATAATTGGCGGAACTAAACGCCGATTATCGATAATACGTTAAAACACACATGTAGGTATTATAAGATCTTTATTTAGTACTCTCGTTATCTCTGGTGTCGGTTAATTGATATGTTGCATAATTATAGTTTAAGGGTCGAGCAATTTGTTCCCGATACAACTAACGACCGTTGCTTAATCTTTATTACAATGTTTACTATCATTTATTCAAGAACTTAGGTATCCTTATTTGCGGCTAATTTACGTATCTATGCCTTGTTATTTTTATGTATGGGAACGTATATTATATATTAGATGTAAATTGAGTAAGTTGTTTATTTTTCTTTAGGCCGTTGTGTCACGTCACTGTGTTTATCTTTTCTCTGTTTCTCTTCTTTAGTTTATTTGGTTATATTGCGTATCGCATTTATTGCGTATATCTAACCATGCTGTTGTTTGCTGTTGAAAATCAACTTAATTGATTATAAATAAAACAAATTTACATTGATACACGACGTTTGAGTTGGGCACTCGGTACTCGGGGTTGGTTATATTTAAGTTATAAATACGCTTTATACCAATTTAAAATTATTTTAGAAAGGAAAATCATAACATCTCATTCACAGTCTTTTTTTATAGTTATGTACAAAACTCATTTATAATTAAAAAATAAAAGGGCTATACGACTATATGAATATCTTATAAATTAAAATAATAAGAAGCATTTGCTCAAAACTTTTAGTTATTTTTTGTTGTAATATATTTGTTATTAGAAAGTCTTATAAAGACTACTCTTCCTAAAGATTAATAAGCAACAACTCAAGGAGGCGGAGGAGAGAATCTAGTGTAAAGACATTCCGTTCCATACTTCCCACATACACGCAATATTGCATGGTTAGTGGCGGCACTCAACGTCGCGTTTTGTCTACTATTTAAATACAATAATTTCCCTGAGTGAAAATCGAACCCGTAACCCTCGTCTTTATAGTTAGAATCTCCTTATTATTTTTTGTGTTATATTATTAATGATCTATATAAATTTTGTTGTTTATTATACGTACTATATTTGTTATTGTAAAAAATAGGTAGTTTTTGTATCCGTCGGTTGTACAGTTTTACGCTTCACCAGAGACTGACGGGGTTTACTTTTTATACGGATCTAACAGGTAGTTTTGGAATGGAAATATTTCAATTTGCAATCTTCGAATCACGTTATCTGATCTACAAAGAATCCATTTACTTTCTCTTTTTATCTATTTATTCACTTAGTAAATTATTCTCTTAATATAACAAAAGCATCTTGACTCATTTATCCACATATTAGTGTAGGCACAGAGAATTTAATGTTAAGACATTTCGGTTCCCATTAAGTTCCCACTTCCGTTCGCCATTTTTCGCCGACTTCAGGAGGCATTGCGTGTTGAGTGGCGTAACTCAACTCCGCGCTTTGCCTCACTTTGACTTTGACTATATTCATCAAATATCTCATTTCCACAAGTGGGAAGCGAACCCACAAATTATCGCGTTTACATTCGCACGCTTTTGTACCTGCGCCACGACTGGCCTCTATCTAAGAACCAGCTAAGAACATATGTCACAAAAAAATAACAAATATAGAAGAAGCTATATTAAATGCTTTTATTACCGTTATCTTTGTCTGATTCTG
Source organism: Heliconius hewitsoni (assembly GCA_018230445.1). Lineage (NCBI taxonomy): Eukaryota > Metazoa > Arthropoda > Insecta > Lepidoptera > Nymphalidae > Heliconius > Heliconius hewitsoni. The sequence continues at coordinate 5,718 of DWAN01002595.1, read as the reverse complement.
CATTAACTTTATATATTTCCAGACAACCCTACAGAATATAACTCTACAATGCAGCCGCACATTGCACAATTCGGCATTTTGTACCTACATATATCATTTATTATTTCATACTTACGTCAAATTATTATATTCTTAATTCAAGTTAGTTACAATGCCTTTTTTCGGCGCAAAGTTTTAACACTAGGTTCCCTCTGCCTACCCAGATACGTGTGCGGGATACAGCATAAACCTGGTTTATTTAGTTTTAATTTCAAATTAGTTCGCATGCAGTTCTTAAAGCGACAACATTATCATTTTGTTGTATTTTCTGTTATTCTTCATTTTATCAGTAAATAGTTTATTAAATTAATAGTTAAAACAGACGCGGTAACCATAAACACATCTTCATTAAAACTAATTATTTCATAACTTTAATATCCACAATATAGACTCATATTCAAGATCATAACTTATAAAATTTACAGCTCAATTAAGCATTTTATAATAAAATAACTAACGCTATTAACGTTACTTATAACGAAGAACATATATCCTTATATATATATATACATACCTAGAAAAAAGAGTCATAAAAATCAGTTTAATCCAGAATTTAAAGTTCCATTTTAATGTTTTAACTTTATAGTGTTTTACTTAGCTCGCTTATCGATCGAGATGCAAGTAGCCGTCTGGCGGCAGGTGTTTTTTGAAAACTGGTAAAAAATATTAAGGGAAAAAATCTGAGGTATCTCATCGTGGCGTAGTGGCACAAGCGTGTGACTCTAAACGCGGGGGTTGTGGATTCGAATATCACTCGGGGAACGATTTATTTAGTATTTTTATTTCCTCGCTCTGGTAAGAGAGAGAAGAGACAAACACGCAACTGCTTCGGCTATTTCGTAGAAAGTGGATTAATTTATATTCGAGATACAACGTGAAGTTGTAAAAAAAACAGTTAGCTCGCTAATCAATACAAGTAACCGTCTGGCAACAGGTGTTTTTCGAAAAAACTGATAAAAAATATATGAAAAAAAAACGTAGAGCAAACAAACTGAAGTGATCATGACTTTCCAATGTTTTTTTTACGAAGCCTTTTCTGTTCCCACAAACACGTGCTACCGGTTAAGTAAACATTGACGCAACGTATATACTTAAATGTCACGGATTTGGTCATAATTTATGACCAAATTCAGTGTATCCGTCGATTTTAATGAATGATCAAATAATAATTGGAACTATCTTCAATGAATTTTACAGAAGACATTGATTGTGGGTATAGGAATTGAAAAATTATATTTAGAATATTTTCACTCTTTAACTTGTACGGTTGAGTCGAACGTGGCGTTAAATTACGCCACCTGATGGTCTCTTAATATAGTCAGAGAGCGGAGAGCGAAGTAACATAATATCAATGTTACTTACTAAGTTAAGACAACAAAAAAATATTTTTTAACAGTATAGTAAACAACAGTTAATAACAGTTACGAAAAAGAAAATGTCCTTGTAATATCCATAACCGTTTAAAGTAACGCATAGTTAGTGTAAATTGTTATTTTTAACGGTTCATTTGCCCGTACGCTACAGCCACACGTAATGGCCGACCCACAGCTGTCATAGAGCTGTCGGATATAAATTTTAAATAAACATTTCAATTTTTATTAGTATTATGACAGAAACATTGTTTGGACAAAGATAAAAACGAATTAGGTAATATTTTATTAGTTATTTTTGTAAGTTAATTATAGTTAGATTAGGTAGTTTTTTCTTTTATTTTTCTTGATATTCCTTTGAAAATACAGTCTGTGGTCGTGATACTTCCAGGAGGCCATTCGTGGCGCAGGGGCACAAGCATGTGACTGTAAACCCCACAGGTTGTGGGTTGGATTCCCATTCGTAAAACTGAAATATTCAATATTTGAATTTCTTCGTTCTGGTGTCGGGGCAGAGCGCGGTATTGAGTTTGGCTACTCAACAATCAATGCCTCCAGAATTAGGCAGAAAGTGGGAACAGAGTGTCTCAACACTAGACTCCTTGACTTCTGAATGTAAAAAAATTGTACTTTATGTATATTGGTTACTCAGGTCGGCTATTGAGCATGCATTTCTGCAAAGTAACCTAGAGATTTTAATATACTAATTTCTTTCTGAACATGATTTACTTCACGTGTCACAACTAGTTAATTTTAATTTAAAAAATATATTTAATATACCAGATTTGTCCGTTGCTGAATTATAGACAGCGGAACTGTGCGGCGTAGATCGCTAAGGCTATCCAAGTGGAAGCTACTTGGGAAGTATTGAGGAGAATTTACAACAATTTTATAGTTCCCATAAACGAAATTGCCATTTTTTTTCTTAGTTTATTATAAGTTTTTTAGCTTTACGCTGTATCCCGCACACAGCAGCGTAGGCAGAAAGAACCTAATGTTAAGACTGCGTTTTTTTATTTACCGCCGAATAGAATTGTGTCTTTTTATAGTTTACCGAATTATATTTAATTAAAATTAAATTGTTTACATTTCTACACCATAAACGACATGTTAATATTGTAGCAGATGGTATGTAAACGTTCTACTTTTTAAACGCCTCGCCATGAATTTAATTAAATAGACACTGTTAAACGAAGGCACGCCATGTTACTGTTAGGGGAGGAAAACGAGAGTCATCCTTCAATTTGTACGTTTTAGTAATAAAATTAATGAATACGGCATGAACCTAAGAGGTTCAATACTTGCTTGAAAATGTATGTTTATTTTATTCCATTTAAAGATCCGCCATTCAACAATGAACGTTAACAAACAGGAGAACAATATAGAAGAAATATATTGTCGATATACAGTTTCCAAAAGGTGCGGGTTCGAGTCCCACTGCGTTAAATTTCTTATATATTTTCATCTAATAGAGGAATATCGCTTCCACGTTTTTTTACTCCGCTACTCCCAACTTTATAATGAAAACACCCTAATCGCCTATAATTCAGGAAATTAAGATTCATAAATCAACTATACAATTTAATATAACAATAATTTGCGTTTCATTATACACGTAGAGACATAAAAGGTTAAACTTACACCATTACTTCTAAGAAATGAACTCTTGTTTTGTTAAATGATTAATGCTCACCTAATAATGAATAACGGAGTCGTCAAAAGTCCCACTCCGATAATTAGCTTAAGCCATATAATTTTGCAATAGATTGTAAGTTCTATTACGTTGGTACAAGGTTCAAATTTCAAAATTTTTGTTTTAAGACTATAATTTTCGTTGATCGCAACGCACCTGCAGCGACTATTCAATGGTATATTGCTGTCTCTTTCTAATTTGGCTGGTGTGAAAGAGGTAGATATAGGTACGGTGTTTGTAGGTGCTAATATTTCTAAGAATCTGTGCAGGCACAGCAGTTATTTGTTGGTCGTTCCTGCTATGTTGTGTTTACAATGTATAAAAATAATACTTAATTATAACTTAATATGTTAAAACAGTAAATATACATTTATAAGTAAATTAAATATTAAAATCATAAATCAAATCAATAGAGGCCAGTCTTGGCGCAGTGGCACAAAGTGTGACTGTAAAACCGACCGGTTGTGGGTTCGATCCCCATTCGAGGTGATGAAATATTGACTTAAGTTTATATTCTCTTTTCTTCGCTATTTCTTAACACTAGATAATCTCTGTCTACACTGCTCTATATACGTTATGAAGCTCTATATTAAAAGAGTTGGGTAAATCTTATTTGTAATTAACTATTAAATATGAATAGTTGATAATTTGTTTATTTGGAAGTACATGTTTATACTAGCACTTGTTACTTGCAGTGTATCCAGTAGTATTAATTAATTAATTTATTATTATTTGTTAACGCGAATCAATTGACCAATAATTAATATTTAATTGCAATTAAAGCTCTCCAAACTCTGCATATTACATAAAAGTTAACAGAATAAATCGCAAGTATACTGTTATCAAATGACTGAGCCAGTCTAATCGAGTGGTAGTAAAGCGAGAATGCTCACGTACCACCCACATATCAATGCGGCGTGAGGTGCACACGAAATCGTCTCTTGTGTAGACTAAAAATGTATGAAACGATAAGATTTTTATAGAATTGTATGTTTGGAGTATCTAATTATATATTTTTTTGTATTGTAATTGAAATTTTAAGATTATAATTTGAAATTGTATTACTACTCACATATGATATGCCTGTTTTTTTATACCATTTTCTAAGTTAAGCTAAAAGTAAAGACATTATTTTTCTTTGACAGGTACTGAACCTGTTACCACACCTGATGCACTTAAAATAAATTGAAGAAACCAACAATTTTGATGGAATCACAATTTAATACAGATACAAATTCGATAGATATAACGTATTTAAGGACCTAAGAATATAACCATAGTATTAATATTTAATATCAAAACTTGTGATGTTCTAGAAATTTGATCTACTTACCCGGCTACGCGCAAAGGAGTGTAATGTGTTGGTTATATTATTCATTTGGACATTTCAATAGATTTAGACAGGAGTATATTTATTAAAATGTTATATAAAGTTTAATGTAGGATTTAAATCTATATCAGATTCTATAAAGATATGCCAAGAAATAAATCACTATTTGTTCATATACACAGTTCTCTACATATTTTAATTATAAAAATATCGAATTAACTCAAAATCGGGTACAACACGATCGATACTGAAAAGTTTTTACCATAATCTATTTTTTCTTTTATGTTTCTATATACCGAAATTAGACAACGTTAAATATTGCTGAATACTTTATACTGTTAGCATTAGTAGCGTTTCGAGCACACCAATCGATACAAAAACATACATATATATACATACATACATACATACATATCTAATTTTTCTTCTCAGTAAGCAATGAATTATTAATTTGCCCATCGCAAACAAGGGTTAGTCTAAAAACTATTCACAAAGGCGGGCTATTATGCAGGAGAAATGGAGGTAACGCTTATATAGAACAGTAATAAAGGCTTTCAATTTGTTTTTTCGTAAACACTCATTCATATATGTATGTAATACTAGGTCTTAGCTGCGGCTTCGTCTGTGTATGAAGAACTGTGTTTGTTACAGCACATTCTAAGTGCCAGAGGTGAATCTGATATTGAGCATTAACATTATGGCTACCTAAATAAATGAAGTATTTATCTTAAAAAGATTTTTTTATTTGAACCAGTAGATACTGTGATCAGCTCCTCACTTCCGTTCCCAACCATCCGGCAAATTCTTGATGCATTGGGTGTTGAATGGTGGTACTCACCGCGCTTTGCTTCGTTACCAGAGAGAACAAAAAATTTCAATCCTCCCAGTGGTATCGAACCCACAATCGTCGCCTTTACACTGGCACTCCCTGCGCCACCGTTATAAATATACCTAATATTATTAATTCTATAACCACAAAGCCTCTATGTCTTCTACCACTACATCGCATGCAGCGGTTCAATTTAAAGAATGGCGTAATCAGTGAAGTTGCTATAATAAATTAAACTTTTTACTTCCAACGGATGTACGGACGTACAACAGTACGGACGAAGAGATCTTTAGATTAGATAGAGTTGGAGTGAAAAGCTTTGATACATAAAGGAGTGTCTTGAAAATATATTTTACGTTATTTCCTCTTTTTTTTTGGCCGGTCGTGGCGCAGCGGCACGACGTATGACTGTAAAACCGACTGGTTGTGGGTTCGATCCCCACTCGAGGAGATGAAA
>DWAN01002594.1:0-14862 GCA_018230445.1 Heliconius hewitsoni | reverse complement strand
TAAGGAGATTTGTTTGACCCAGCGATTTACAAGTTAAAGGAGTTTATGTAGCAAAGTCCATAAATGTTAAATAAACATTTATTCAGAGTTGATACAAAACAACGAAGACAAGATGCTAAGTTCCTCAAGGTCCGGATCACATCCATATATGTCACAATGTGGCTAGAGGAGAGATCGGAAAATAAAGACAGTTCGTGAAGTATGTTATAAGCAAATATGCCGAATACACGCAACACCTAATTCTAGCAGCTGTTGTCAAAAAGTGAAACATAATTAAATCGTAACACCAATACCGAGGATTTTTTTTCCCAGTGATGTTAAAAGTTTTCTATTTTTTGCTAGTTTATAGCAGTATAGTGTCTTATTATATTATCTTATTTCAGTATGACTGTTTCCAAAGCAAAAATAATAAAAATTGTAAAGGTCTTAATAATATGAAAAATAGACTTTTTTGAATCTATTAATTCAATTTATTATATATATTAATAAATATCATAATATTTTATTATGAATTACTATTTAGTTATTGAGTTACTATTTAGTTATAGATTATGGTACAAGCAAATAGAACATATTAAAAAAATCATTTTAATATCCAGGTTTTTAACATAGGAAACTACGAATCTCTACTATGTCAACTACGTTTTTAACATAGGAATTAATGTGGTATTTTTCACCAAGCGACCGTTTGTGTATGAAAGAGCCTAGCGACGAACCCTGGGTTAATGATGTTTTGCAATTGTCAGCTGTCTTATTTACTAAGGTTGTATTGGATTCGAAAATCAATTTATTTCTATAATTTTATTTAAAAAGAAAATTAATTATTTGAAAAAATAATATATCTATTAATATAATATATTATTTTATTCTTATTGCCGCAGTGCGGTGTCGTTACACAATTGGCAAATAAAATCTTATCTTATAAGACCGAGGTATATCTGTAATCGACATTTTCATGCGTCATAAGCTCGGATGTGTTTATTTACATAAATAGATATCAAATTTAATTGCCAACGAACATGATAAAACCATGATCTTATAGAGAATTAAAATTATACAGTTAGGTACAGATCAATTTGATAACATGTTTAGTAAATTGTTTTAAACATATTATACTGCTTATGATTTTTTGTTATCTTTACCTTCTTCCGCTTCGAAAACATTTAGGACTTGAATTTATACCTGATATATCTTAGGTATAGAACCCACTGCAAGTTTTGAGAACTAGATATACATATAGATTTACAACGTTTTATTAAATACTATTTATCGCAACATTTACAATACTATAAATAATTTTCCGAACAGGCTCCCCGATCAACGAAAAGATCATCGATGACCACCTTGCGGTGCAAGCCATCATCAGAAGTTATCAGGTGAACAATTGTCCATTATTTAATATCTTTTACATTTATTCATATTTTTTTGCAATTTTGCCCCACACACACTATTCTTTACTATTACTGTCACCTTTTGGTCTTTTATAGAGCATAGCTTAGTCGAAACTACAAAAGAAGTATAAAAATATTAGTAATTATTGAAGTTTATAGTAAAAATAACCTAATTTAATAATATCAATGTAGGTTTCTAATTATGCGTTTGTGATGTCTGTCCCCCTATAAAATATATAATTAATAAAAGACTTACTGATTAAGTTAAGTGTTAATATGTATAATATTCCTTTTTAGATTGACATGATTTGATTACGGGAGGGCATCGAATGTTTTATATTGTATATTAGTTCAGCACATTTTGGAATAACAGATTTTTACTGTGGATACAGCTACCAAGCTGTACTTTAACATCAATTGCATACATTGTATTTTAAAATTATTCAAAATACAATGTATAAATGACACCAGTCACGATTGTGTGACCGCTGCCGTAAATTTGTTTAACATATTACTACACTTATCTGCCAAAAACTGGTGAAGGCAGTTCTCGATCTAGTTCACAATTCGTCTTAGACGTTCATTGTAATTTAAATTTATCCTGACGTTCTGATGTTTACGTAATATGTATACGATTTTCTTATTATCGCTTTATATAACTTTGAAATAACGTATAAAGTTTACCTTTTGGAAGAACTTGTTATATTTCTTTATTTTAATAGTTTTTTTATAATAATATAGTAAAATAATGTTAATATGAATTTGAAATTGCCAATAGTATTTTTGGTTGACAAAACACTTTGATAATCTCGATTACATTGTTGCTTGAGACTTAAGACTTGAAATATGGATAGTTGTAATAATTGATATAAGAGTAGATAAGTGTGGTACGGTAACGGTTAGGTACATGACCCAGGCAGGCTCACAGACTTGAGCATCACCAGCAAAATATTATAAAATCTGTTTAATATACATTAAAAGCGATTTATAATGATAAAAATATAAAGATATTTGGTTCAAAATTGCATAATTGCTTACTACAAATGGCTTATGGGGGCATTCAAGTATTATGTAAAGCAATTTGTGGGCAGAAAGGCCTTGAAAAATGTTACGTGTTACGTGGGCGGTAGGGGGTTTGAATCAAAAACTAGGGAATCAAAATATCACAAGTGCTCAACCCTTTTCGTTTATTTTTTCTTTGAATGTAAAAATGGTAACTTGACTCTTGTGTAAAGTTTAAAGACAGGTCGAGGGCTAATAATGCCCAAAAATTGCGTTACGTAATATTTGAATACTTCTAACGTGACGGCCATGGCAGGCTCGCGGCCACCTGGCGGCGGACGTGGACCCGCTCCGCATCACCACCGCGAACCTGCCCGAACTGGGCATGCGAGCGCCGCGCTCGGAGCTCATCATGAGGAAATATTTCAATTTCGGTACGATTGATGGGCCGATTGTATGGGAAATTATCATGGTTTTTGCTCGTTTTTTTAAATTATTGCTTCCAACAGCCTTTTTGATCTAGCTATTTGGTTTTGATTGGTTTTGTTTTGTTTTAGTCCCATATTCGGCGACAGATATTTACCTATGGTATCGGTTTCTAATGAAAAGTTAATGTTTTACATTAATTTCGATCATTCAAAGCTAATCATTGCTAATTATGATCTTTTGTTGTACCAACGAATGATATTTTAATTACTACGCACATTTGATACGCAATAAATACGCCTTAAGCCAACGAGCACAAGCCGTGATAGTTTTCTCCAGAGTGACGATTCTCATTTTCGTAGACATGATTGTAACACACGTTTTTGCTTACTAATAATCCATGACGATAATAAAATAAGAGTTTCTTGTACTTTGCATGGTGTGTTTAATCAGCCTAGTTAACAGATTTATTTGCAGTAGTGTTGTTATTCGAATCTTTTACGTAGTATAAAATCTGGCTGGTAAGTGTATTTATCAAAGCATCTACAATTAACCAAAATAATATATATTCTAAACGTCTACTAACTAAACAGGCCGATCTCGTGATAAATGGCTAGTCTCAATATTTATAACATTATTACGAAGATTATATTGCTAATTTTATTTTATCTATCCTATATTTGGAGCTTTTACTATAAATAACCATCGTTATTTATTATGAAAATGATAAGATTAAAATATTAATTTTCTATTTATATTACATGATAAATTTTACTTCTATCAACAAAACTACTAAAATTAACATAAATATGAAGAATATTATGAGTTGTTTACCTTTGCCGATTTGATATGTAACACTGTGAACCCTGAACCCAAAATTGCGATTGCAATGATGCTATATTTTAAATCGTCGTCGCTTAGAAGAATATACTAAGGCTAAGTTAAGTAACAAATGTTTAATTTTGCTACAAATCGCGTGGTCACCCTCTATCAACAAAACTACTAATATAAGCATATTTCTACACGTCTTTGTCTTTAAAATGCAAATATTAAGAACACCAAAAATGTATTATCTCTTATAACATTGTCAATTTGGAACCTGGTGAAGCAATGCTCCAAGACGTGAAGTTAGCAGATGTGGCATGGTTTATAGTCGCGCGGGCACCTCGTGGCGCGCCTCGACCCGCTGGGCATCGCGACGGGGGACCCCACATCGAGCGGGGACTGGCACGGCGGCCTGCGCGCCTTCGCCAGCGAGGCCGTCATACGACAACACGTGCGATTCGGTATGCGCCTCGTATTGCGATGGGATAACACACTGGTTTATATTATATGGGAGACCGGGATCTCAGTTAATGTAAAACTACTATAGGCTAGCTACCCAGATAAATGCACTTTATACTGCTTTCTTCAATTCGAGCACCACGCTTTCTTAATACTTTTTTCTACATAATTTTAACATTAAACCCTTAATTACAAATGGTCTAAGTGCCATGTTAGAATCGACCGAAGTGACTCACTCTTTAGTCTATTAAGACGAATAAATTTTATTTGATGCATTGTATGTATTTTTCTCATCTTGCTGAAACTATAGAGAGAAAACTAAAGAGGATCCGATAACTCGGTATAATCAATCTATTGCTAATACAGAATTAATGCATGTTGATTAGCAGAAAATATTCTGAAATATGTATAGTTCGAATTTACCGCAGGTCAAATTTAAAAAAGAAAAAGTCAAATCAAATCAGCTTCACGGTGTAATCCAGACACGGCAGGGTTAGCAGGGGGAACCTAATATTGAGACTCTCCGTTCCCCACTTTAAGAAATTAAAATATAATTTTAAATAAATATGTAATTTCCTCGAGTGGGAATCGAACCCACAACCAGTAGATTTTACAGTCCATCTTGTGCCCTTGCGCTACGACGGGCCTCAAAAATAAAGCTAACGTTTATAATATATAAATTTTACCCTATACATAAATTGTGATTTCAATAGAAAAAAAAGTCAATTAATAGTTACCGTCAAATGAATCCAATACTTTAACAATACACATATATAGACATACAAATACGTAGGTAATATTATATAAACCAGTGAAATCTGTCAATTCGCAATACGAATTTATTATTTGGCTGTGGGGTTAGCTTTTCTAAACGGTCGCGGTTACTTTTGTATTGAGGATTTGAGACGTAGTAATACAACTTCAATTACAAAATTGTTTAAGTTGGACTTGATTTTGCTTCTTTTTTTTTTGGATAAAGGAAAGTAGGTAGAAGTATTTTTTGACTATGGTGTCGGGTTATAAATGCCTGCTCTTATTTCTGTTGTAGGAAAAAAAAAATTACGCGTTGGTTAATATTATTAATTTTTAACTTTGAGTTTTATTTTGTTCAGTGACTGATTTGGCAGTCGTCCTAATTTTTTACGTCGTTTGTATTGAAAATAACATGAAGAGAGGTTTTTAAAATATATTTTTGACAATATGATTTCATCTATATATAGTTGTGAGTTGATATTATACATATGTATAACACATATCACATAGGTAATGTCACTATAAAGACCACGCTAATCTTTATTAAACGAGGTGTATAAATCGATTATTGATTTGAGACTAGCTTTTTGATATTCGGTCTTAACTGTGTTGTATCTTCATAGTATTGTACCTGTCTTTGTATGACAAAAGGCTTTTAGTTGGTATTCTCATCTGTTATTTTGCTTAGCAAGCAATCATATTCCTTTACTAGAACAAGTGATTATAATTGTTTAATATAGACATGGTGAATGTTATAAAACATTTTGTAGTCTTTTATATGAATTGAAACAAATAATTACAAATATATTTTTTTCTGGATGATCTATTTCTAGTTCTTATTTTTAGAATATTTTTAGTATATAACGTATGAGATATATGACCATAGCTAAACATAGTGTGACGTCGTTTAAACACTCTGACACTTACATTATTACATACTTATAATATGTTTTTATTATTACCTATTATAATATTCCTTGAAATCAATATGCATCGGTTAAATAATAACTATATGATAGTATACTTCAAGAATATTGTTTATATATTTCTATGTTCATCTTTTCATTACTTAATTTACTATGAAGTGTTTTTATTTTCTATTTGTACAATTTAACTTGTAAACTCGTTCATACTTTATATGGTGAAACCGTTTGACAAAATTAAATTAAATAATTACTTTCATAATAATTTCTTAGATTTCAAATTGAATTTTTAACAAAAATTTTGTATCTCTTCCAAAGAATAAATTAATTTGTGAATGACAATTATATTAAACTTATATATTATCCGACAATATATGTTTATATCTTATACTTTATACTGATTTTTATATTATAATTTTTTTTTTTACTATTTCTTCCTACTTTGAGCTTCTTAAAATTATTTTAAAAATAACAACCTAACCATAGGTAATGCAGCCCTTCAAATATACTTAACAAATTACAAACTAAAAACAGATCCGAGGACATCATATAGCAAAACTCGACCCATTGGAAATAGCAAACTACGATATGGCTGGTAAAAACCCTCGGGAGGTCATTCACAACAGCTACAGGTTTGGTAAGCACAGCCCTCGGCTCGGCGCAGCTAAACGGGTAGTTATGGCGATGCAGTAAACTCAATATCATAAGGGAACAAACATGACATCCAAATTGACATTGTCGTTACCCCTGACAAACAACACTGCATGAAAATGTGTTTCAAATGTTATATAGGTATACTTCGCTTTGATTTTGAGTTCATTCTTTTGTATTTACGCGGGTTTGGTATCAAACGATTTGTCAGGTGCAATGGCGCCATGTGGTTATCATTTGAGTTGCATTTTGGTTATGTTTACATTTTTTTAATTTCCTATTCATATCGGATTGTACGCCATAACTACGTAAGGAGTGTCGTAACGCACCAGTCCTCGGCATGCACGCAATTTATCTTTACTCATCTACCATATAAATGCATGATTTTTCGTCCAAAGACAATTTACAAAATGCATGATTTTATAAAGGTGTTTAATAAGTGACTATGCATGTACCGTTTATGTATTATTAATTATTATTATAAGTATTTATTGCACTTGTGTATTATGTATACATATTTACTTATATATTACATTGTTCGGAGGTAAATAAAAGTAGGTGTAAGGTGACCTTGAACGGTAAATTTACTCCACCGGCTCTGGATCGCGGCCAATGGCGTTGCGACACGCGTCGTACATACCATGGCGTTGAGAAAAACAAATGCACAAGAAACAATATTAAGCCATTATAATATTTTTTAAATTATATTAATGTTTAGAAAATTATTGTTAATATTATTTCAGGCTTATTCTAACATTACTATTTTTCTAAATGGTTATTTTTGTATTTGTCTTAGAAATAGTTGAATGTGATAATGTTTGGGATAAGTCAGCCATTTTGGGTTTTTTCGATATTATTCAATTATATCAATGTGTCATCTAATTGGTTTCACGATCTTGTCACATGCTAGTAAAGGGATATGATATCATTAAGGCCTGCTTCTGTATGTGCTTATTTTACGCAATTTCTCGTATATTTTAAGGTTTTTCTATTAAAACGAAAGATAAAAAAACAACAATAATAATTTCGTTGTGGATTCTATATTAATTTTATAGTTCATTTTTATATTTAAAATTAGAAAAAAATTGCTTTAATTAAAAATGATTATCATACTTTCGTGAACATACCTATTCTTATGAATCACGTATTTTTTAGATGAAGCTGATATGGACAGGGTTTTTAAACTACCCTCTACCACTTTTATTGGAGAGAAAGAAAAAGCTTTACCCCTTAGGTATGTGTAAATAACTAAATAATAAGATATAAATATTATTTTTAAGTACAGACAAGTTTAAATAAATGTTTTATTACAGTAATCTTTAATTTAAGAAAAAGCGTAATTATTCTGTAAAAATTGTGAGTACTTGCTCATTAGATAGTAATTTTTTTAGCCTCGTTATAAAGTTTATATATTTTGTAGGTAACAGGGGAGATAGAGTAAAGATATTCCGTTTCCAACTTTGCCCTCAACATTCGAAACATTGCGTGTTATGTGGTTGCGCAACTCAACGTTGTACTTTGTCTTTTTACCACAGCGACAGAGAACCAGAGAACCTACAACCGTCAAGTTTATTCAAATCATAATTTATATCAAAAATAAAATAATTTTGTAGAGAAATCCTCAACCGCCTCGAAGAGGCCTACTGCAACAACATTGGTATAGAATTCATGTTCATCAACTCGCTAGAACAATGCAACTGGATCAGACAACGCATGGAGCCGCCCAACGTCACCAAGATGAATCCCGACCAGAAACGGTTGATACTCGCCCGCCTTACTAGATCTGCCGGGTGAGAGATTGATTTATATTGGTTTTTAGTGGTATCATGAAGATTTATGTACTGTATTCAATTGTTATTCATTCAATGGAATGGATACACACTTGTTTTGAATTAGGCAAGTAAATTCTTATGTACGATAACATTTTTAACGTTTATAAGGTATTTTAAAGTAACTTACTGTAGTACAGGAATGATGTTTAAAAAGCGCCGCTTAATGCTTAAATGAAAACCGATCGAAAAAACCCTGGCCAAGGCAAAATTGATTTCTACTGTCATTAGACAAATTTTGTAACTGAATTTATTTTTTTAATCGACTATAGTACGTTTGATATGTATGAATCACTATAGACAATCACTACAGACAACTTTATGTTTTATCAAATTTTTGCTATCTCTAAAAGTAAATACATAGATAAGAGTATTATTTCCTTGACATTGAAATGATAAATAAAATATTTTTACACACATAAATCAATCATTGTGTGAGTGACGTGTTCCATCAATTTCCAAATCATATATACTTAACAGAATTAATTATTATTATTGACAGGTATTATATATTAGTTATTTATACCTTCAATTATAATTCATAAAATATAAAAATATATTAATTAAAATTTAAAGGTAAGATGATATATGACGTAAATAAATATGAAAGTGAATTATTTTCTGTGAAATCCCTTCTCCCCTTTCTCTTTACTCTTTTCTATTACGGTATTGATATGAAATTTATAAAAATATTAATTTTGAAAATACACTTATTCTATAACATATACGAATGACTTGTTAAGTATTGACATAGCATACATCTAGCTTGATATACAAGCTAGTTTATTTTTTATAAGTTTCGTGAGCTTTTAGAACTTACTTTGAAATAAATAACTTATAGATAAAATAAAATATAAAAAAGCCACAGTATTGGATGCTGGACATGTAATGAAATTAACTTAATATAATGTTTTAGATTTATTTGTTTTGTCAATATTCCAAGAATATTTTAACTCTTGGGGAGTCTTACGAAATTACTTATTACTAAGATAAAATATAGTATTACGCGACATAACTAGCTAGATGTATATTTTTTCTATACGCTAAAATTATTGTTCACTGATTTTCTTTTTTATCAGTTTCGAGAACTTCTTGGCAAAGAAATGGTCATCGGAAAAACGTTTTGGTCTCGAGGGCTGCGAGATCCTCATCCCCGCTATGAAGCAGGTCATCGATGTATCGACGCGTCTCGGTGTAGAATCCGTCATTATGGGAATGCCACATAGAGGTGAGTTATTTTAGCACACAACAGGGTAGGCAGAGGGAACCTAGTGTTAAGACACTCTGTTCCCAATATAAAAATAAACTTTAATATATATTTTTTAACATTCTTAATAAATATTTTTTTTCCCTAAGTGTGGAATAACACTTTAACGACGACGATAATTTTAAGTAATTTCTTTTTGGGTAGCGGAAATTTGTGAAAATCTCCCAACAAATATGCTAAAAGCATAAATAAGTTGTAACAAGGGTATAATAATTTTGACGTAGCTCGATGAGAACGTATGGCTTAGTTCCTCAGAGCGCTTGTACCGTTTCCGAAGAGGCGCGGGTTCAAATCCCGCTACGTTAAAATTTTTATACGTTTCTTAATAAGTATTTTAATATTATACTCCAATAATATGATATTAAAGTATTTTTATATAGTGTATAACTTTTCTCAAATTACAATATCGCCTTATCAATTAAATAGCGTATCAAAAACCGCGACACAAATTCACATTAATGCAGCAATTATCGTTTAATTTTGTATTTAATATTCTATTGTTTTTGTATTATTAAAAACAAATGATTTCTGGCGCGGCGGCACAGTAAATAATCTGACGATTTAAGGTTCGATTCCCAGTCGGAGAAAATAATTATTTGCCTTATCTCGCTCTGGTAAGAATATTGGTAGACTGGACGAAAATTTGGCGAAAAATGAGTAGCAGAATATCTTGACACTAATTCCCTCTGCCTACCGTGCGATATGCGGGAAACAGCGTGAAGCTAAAATATGAGATTTATATAGGTCACATATAATAAAATATTTCTCTTACTAGTGTAAGTTCTTTCTTACTGTTTTAGGTCGTCTCAATGTTCTGGCTAACGTGTGCCGTAAACCTCTTCATCAATTGTTCACTCAGTTCGCTGGTCTCGAAGCTGAGGATGATGTAAGAATTTTATTATTGTATTTTCTCCGTCATCCGTCAACCGATCTAGGAATCTATGTACGAGGTCGGATCCACACTATACTACCGGTCATGGTTCGCTCTCCTTCCGATCTGTCTGTTAAAATATTCTTATATGAGAAACAATGAGAGGAGTCATACTATCGGTCTGGCCAAGTTGCGGTGCAATCATACATATAAGATTAAGTCTCATTTAAGAATATTGTACAAGACTGAGATCTGAACGGGAACAAACCGTGATCGACACTATAGTGTGGATCCGCGATGGTGGATAGCGAGTGACGGATGACAGATGGTGAATGAGAACTATTAGTTAAACTGTTGTATATTAAAGTCTCACATAATCTGTTTGAATGATTTATTTTCTTATTTGTCAAATGACTTAAGTCTTTATATTAAACAGAAAATGTTTTAAATTAGAGACATTTTTTTATTAATAAGAAATGTTCAATTTTGAATATTGTGTTAGGAGGAAATCCGTCGTAAATGCCAAAAACATATTTAATTATTCTTAAAATGATAATAACGATCGAAGCGAGCAGATGTTAATCTTTGTAGAATGTTTATAATATTATTTTCTGTTGTTTCTCTCAATAGAATTTTGTCAAGGTGTTATACCAATTTGAATGATAATTTTTTTTTTAAATCTTTTCTAGGGCTCCGGTGACGTGAAATATCATTTAGGTACATACATCGAGCGCCTCAACCGCGTCACGAACAAGAACATCCGGCTGGCGGTGTGCGCCAACCCCTCGCACTTGGAGGCCGTGGACCCCGTGGTGCAGGGCAAGACGCGCGCCGAGCAGTTCTACCGGGGAGACAATGAGGGCAAGAAGGTTATAAGTTTTTTCAGTTTCACGCTGTTTTCTGAAAAATAATTTATTCCTAAAAAAAAAAATCATTTATCTTCTGAGAAGACAGTTCAAGAGTCGATTGTAAAGAAAACAAAGTGTCTTAACAAGCAATGTTTCTAGAATTGAAACATGGATGTAAAAAATGAATTGTCTTGCACTAAGTTAAAAAAAATTTGAACTAATTTAAACTTCAGGTAATGTCTATCCTACTGCACGGCGACGCGGCCTTCGCCGGACAGGGCGTGGTGTTCGAAACGATGCACTTGTCGGACCTACCGGCGTACACTACACACGGAACTGTCCACATTGTAGTCAACAATCAGATCGGATTCACCACCGACCCCAGACATTCTAGATCTTCGGCGTATTGTACTGGTAAGACTATTTTGTGGCATTATTATGATTGTTAAGTGATTGAAATTTACTATTCATTTGAATACTTAAAAGATATATCGAGATGTTATTGCTCAGATAAAAAAAACGTAGAAGGACGTATCTCTCTAAACATATCACTAATAGAATAATAACATCGTTTATCCTACATATAAAGAGGACAAAAACAACGCTTTGCCTTCCACAGACGTGGCCCGCGTGGTGAACGCGCCCATCTTCCACGTGAACGGCGACAACCCCGAGGCCGTGATGCACGTGTGCAACGTGGCGGCGGAGTGGCGCGCCACCTTCCACAAGGACGTGGTCATCGACATCGTGAGCTACCGCCGCAACGGCCACAACGAGGTCGACGAGCCCATGTTCACGCAGCCGCTCATGTACCAGAAGATTAGGAACACCAAGCCCGGTAGTTAAACTTGCTTATTGTATATATCATGTATATCATTTATATTGTTTCATAGGATTTTTATGTTAATTTTTTATTTTTCACTGCACTATTTTGTCTTTCCAAATATTTTACATTGATCCACTTCTAAGGGGTGGCTGGAAGTTATGAACTAAATTTTTGATTGTATTTTCTCTTATGTTAGTATTATATTTGAAAAATACATTTCTTCCTGACATAGAAAAAATCTGTATTAAGTAATTCTGCTCAAAATGAACGATATTCGTTCATACGGTGAAAATTAGAGATAAAATTCTCAAGAGTGATTAATGTTAATAGTCATAATGTGATCTCGGAGTGCCCTAACACTAGGTTTTCACTACCGTCTTTGCTATACGGCAAAAAACGTGAAGCCGCTTATTTATTCTTCTTACAGTTCAAATAAGCAAAAAGCATAAGCACTTCCACACACTGCATAAAACACACTATTAAAACATAATTTTTTTACAGTTTTGGAGATATATGCAGACCAACTGATCTCTGAAGGCGTCGTAACAGCGGAGGAGGTGAAGGATGTAAAAGACAAATATGAGAAGATTTGTGAAGACGCCTACAACCAGGCGAAACAGGAAACACATATTAAATACAAGGATTGGTTGGACTCCCCCTGGTCTGGTTTCTTTGAGGGCAAGGACCCATTGAAGGTAAATTTAAAATAAATTTATAATTGGTTGATGATATATCTTAATAGAAAATATTGTTCATTGATCTAATAACTATCCCATTAACTACGTACTCAATGGAGTTACTACTTACGGTTTTAGAGCAATACCTTAATAATTTATTTATTAATAAAAAATAAATAAAAGTAGTCTTTATTCTTGGAATATATATTTAATACACTTTAATACCTTGTTAACCTATTCGAGAACTACCAACAAATTACTAAAACCTTCATTGACTCTAATTATACTTTTTAAACGTAAATATACCTGATACAATTTTTTGAGCGAGTTAGTTGAGCATAAATCTATTTTTTTGTCTTTTCCCTGTGTCTTCTATAGTAGTGTAGGCGGCGGGAAACTAGTGTTAAGAAGTTCTGTTCCCACTGCGAGACATTATGCTATGTGGTTACTGGCGGCACTTAACCTTAACACGTTTTGTTTGCTAACAGAGCGAGGAAATAAAAATATTCATTCCACTAAGTGAAAATCAAAACAATAATCGTTTCGTTTATATTTATTGTACATCGTCGCTGCTACTCGACGGCCTCATACACAGCTAATATTTTAATTATTTTTAGATGTCACCAACTGGTGTAGTAGAAGAAACACTTGAACATATCGGCAAGCGGTTCTCCTCTCCTCCACCCAACGCAGCGGAGTTCGTCATACACAAAGGTCTGCTCCGTATCCTAAAGGCTCGGATGGAGATGGTCAACAACAGGACTGTGGACTGGGCTCTGGGAGAGGCTATGGCGTTTGGATCTCTGCTGAAAGAGGGTATTCATGTACGCCTGTCTGGCGAGGATGTCGAGAGAGGAACTTTCTCGCATAGGTACGTCTTTAGAAGTTTTATCTCTCTATTCTATATTAGGGGCGAGCTACTCTCGTCCTTCCCAGCCCGGTGACGCTATCAAGACCAGTCCAGGTCAACAGCATTAAGTCTATTAAAAAAAAAAAATTCTATATATATCATAATGTAATTCACTCACTCTCTGTAGGTGCATGGGATAAAGCTATGGGATAAATAATTATTAGGCGCATTTATAATATCTAGTGCTTGTTATATTTTAATCAGTTCTATATTTAAAAAAAAACTATTTAAATAACTTTTTTTGACTAGATTGCTTTAAATAACTGTTTTAGTGAAATGACAATCTTTATATTTTTATTTATATATTGTCTTTTAAATGATAATTTTATTAGAACACAAACTATTCAGATTAGGAAATAAATAATAGAAAGCGGGTGCCGAGCGGGGCACTAATATAAAATATGAATTTGTACGTGTTTTTTATTAAATTGTCTAAATTAACATTTGACATTACATACATTATTATTTTCCAGACATCACGTCCTTCACCATCAAAAGGTAGACAAGGCCACTTACTGCGCCCTCGCTCACCTCTACCCAGACCAAGCTCCTTACACTGTGTGCAATAGCTCGCTGTCTGAATATGGTAAATATCATTTATATAGTTGGTGCAATATTAACTATTCTTATAATGTAATAGCCACTAACAAAACCTTAAAAAATAAATACTTGTTTTTAAGATTAAATATTTTATTTAATATCTATCACAAAATTATTAGTGTTACAAAATTTATATTAAATTAAAATGTATTGGGGGATTTGACCGAGAAAACTGATTAAATTTGTTGTCTTTTAAAAAAAACGTATCACAAGTTTTTTCGATAACGATACTTTTAAAATCTTGTTAAGTTCATGTTAAATGAATTAGCTGGTTTGCGCAATACAATATTGAAACGATTTTTGTTTCCAGGTGTGCTTGGATTTGAAGTAGGCTACTCGGTTACGAATCCCAACGCCCTAGTCTTATGGGAAGCTCAATTCGGAGACTTCAACAACGTGGCGCAGTGTATAATAGATCAGTTCATATCTAGCGGGCAAGCTAAATGGGTGCGCCAGTCCGGTATAGTGCTGTTGCAGCCGCACGGTATGGAAGGCATGGTGAGTTAATATTTTGATGGTCATTATTTAAAGATTCACGCTGTATTCTTCAAATAGCAGAGTAGCCATGGGGAATCTGGGAACCTAATGTTAAGACATTCCGTTC
>DWAN01002593.1:0-14864 GCA_018230445.1 Heliconius hewitsoni | reverse complement strand
TTTAAAGAGTCTGAATTTCGAATTTTATAAAAATCGGTGCTGTTTTAAAAAAAAAACATACAAACTTTCAACCCCTATTTCCTCCCTTTAGGCTTAAAATTTTTCAAAAACCCTTAGTGGATGTCCAGATTATAAAAATAAACATCTGTCCAAGTTTCACGTTTCTCCCATCAGCGGTTACGGCTGTGCGTGCGCTTATCTCAGTCAGTCAGAACAAGTCCTTTTATATATATAGATAATACATATACTAAAGAACGTTTAAAAAATTATTTGGAAAAAATAAATTATAATCCAGCTTTAAGACACTACATTCTCTGTTTTTCACCCAAATTTAAAACAAGTGGTGGAACTCAAGTCCATTCTTTGTCTTGCCAGAGCGAGGATATTAATATAATTCAATTCTCCATAAGTATAGCATTCAAGTACTGACCATGTGTATCACAAAATGTCCTCCAAAGAAGAGAAAGGCCTCTTGAGAGAAATAATCCAAGATATTTAAGAAGATTCATTCCATGAAATAAGATATTTCATCTTTTAATCAAATTATAAATTACTTATTGAATTCAAGTAGTAATTTTTATATATGTATACCTTAATTAGTAAACCAGCTAAATCCATCCGAATGAATTTTACAAGAAATGCCAAATATTATGTTTTTTTTTAATAGACCACTACAGACAAGATGGTTTACCTGTTTTGCAACTTAAGGTATTGATTGATACAAGAAAAGACAAGTTAATATTAACTAAATATAAATTTTAACTTTCCTAATATGTATGAATATGATACTTTTTAATATTGAACTTTGTATACAAAATTGAGTGAAATAAATATAGAAATTGGTAAATTAACCAATAATGTAATTACAAAAGCTTTACCTCATAATATATCTTGTTTTCTTTTCTGATAGCGTCACAACAGAAGTAAGATAGTCAAAAAGTTCTCCGTTCTTACACAACTCAAACACCAAGAATATGAATGTCTCCGATTCAAACACATCTTGCAATTCAACTGGAAAATGTACAAGGTTAAGTTAAATTTGTTTTTTTTTGTAGTTTACTATAGGGCTGTTTAGCAAGGCAGAAAGAACTTAGTATTAAGATGCTTAAATCCATTTGCACTGCCAAATTTCTGAGACATTGTGGTGGTGAGTGACCAGTGCAAAGAAATTAAAATATTCTTTCACTTGAATCAGAATTGACCCCCACCATACCTTTTAAAATCAGACACTGTGCCGCTGTACCACAATGGCCTGAATGTTAAGCTAATTTTGATTAAAAAGTTTTTTTTTATGTTACGATACTATCGTCTAGTTATGGTCTTTTTTCGAAATATTAAAAAATAAAAATCATCAATTTAAGGGCATTGTGGTGCATAGTTGGGTTCTCTTCTTGCTATACACAAGGCAAGACAAATATATATATATATATATATATTAATAAATTGAACATGTATTAGTAACATTTAAAATATTTCCTGAATATTATAAGAAAATTAATAAAATAGCAATAGCAAGCAATATACCAATCAAAACTCCATTAATGTTTACAAATCAAGGCAAATGTGACAATAATTAAATAAAAGGGCAGAATATAAAAAAATCTATATTTAGAAAGATTTTCATTGATTATAAAATTTTATTTACTTTCTAAATTTATAATAACTCACTCACTAATATAAGGATGGCCAGCAACTATCCGCAGTATGTTTATCTCTTGTCGAGTAGCATCTCTCATTATATGAGTGTCAACACCATCTTGTGACTCCTGACTGAGATCTATGATTTTAGCTGCATATTCTTTTCCTGTCTCTTTTTCCACACATCTTCTTACAGTCGAACTTATGCCTCTGAAATATAAAATTAATAATACGATTAATACGCTAAATAATATTGGACGTAAATATAAAATATGTGCAAAAAGAATTTTCTAAAATAAAGACAAGAAAACTTTGAGAAAAATATGCATAGAGTTTACGAAATATAAAAGTTCCTCATAGTTTTTAATATTTATATACCTATATTAAGCGACATCATTTGTTTGCTTTACTATCGATCGTGTAAATCTATTTAAACTCGCCAAGGTCACTGAACACTTATATTAAATGACTACCTCCTTATTAAGCCTAAAAATCTTAGAATATACTAACTAAATAATGAAATTGGCAAGAGTGCAAAATTTATACAATTACTTCGTAATAAGCCCTAGATTTATAAATATCAACATCCTGCCTACATACCTCCCAATAATTTCTTTTGGCTCGTACTTGGCGTAAAACTCCTTCGCTGCGTCCTTATCTGGCAAATTATCGTCATCCTCTTCCTTTGCCATATTTATTTTGTCGGGATTTATAATATTTTTAACCACGAACCGCGATCATTAGCGACTAATTTTTCACAATGACGAAAGGTTATAGAGCTTAGACGAGCTTAGAAAAGTTTATTTGTATTTGATTTAGCACTATATGATTTTTTTACTATCTATATATTTATTTGAGGTAGTTGTATACTACAAAAGTACTTATATGCTAATAGCTAAATAAAATTATTGCTGTTATTTTAAAGGTTACAGTTTAATTAAATCTATAGTACTTTACAACAACTGTGATAGTTGTATTTGACAATTGACATATGATAAGAATTACTTTTAAATACCTAAATTACGTATTGTCTATGATATATTTATATTTAAATGCGTATATGCGTATATTATATTTTTTTAAATAATTATTTTAATATTTTATTGTGATTCAATATATATTGGGAATGCCATTAAAACAACGTCTATATTATTTCGATTTCGATTTCGCAAAATATTTTTAGGTAAAATTACTGATATTTGCAAATTTTTTAACTTTTTAATCATTTATTTTTGAATTAAAACACCTTATTTTTAATTTTATTGATAGTAAGTGAACAACATTATTGAAAATATATGAGTACTTATAATTTTAATAATAATTTTATCTTATATTCCCTTCAAAATCTTATTTTGTAATTTATCAAAAGGTTTTCTTCATGCTACGAGATTTATAAATAAAAATATAATTATTACGGTATATATTATTCAGCATTTACTCAGTTCGTGTCAACAGCTGATTTTGTCTATGCCTTAACTGTCATTTATCGTTCATCTCTTTCACTCGTACCATACGACGATCGTCTGTTTCATGTAGGTTTTGTGGTGTGTTTTCTCTTGTTGTTCCGTCCGATGGTGTTAGTTTTTTGGTGATAAGAAAATTACATGTAGTTTATTTTGGTTATTACTTAGCACTGTTTCAAACTTTGATATTTGAATATAAGTGCTTGGCGTGATCGACAAAATCCAGGTAAGAACTTATTGCGCATTCTTAATTTTATGTAGTGACAGTAGTTGTTACTAATTGAAACATCTTATCAACCTTGAGCTACGAAAAACAACATAAACGTGGTTTTTTTCTTTTCACAAAACATCTGGAAATAACCAAAATTACATATGGAACGACAAATTTTAATTATAATAAGAATCTTATTGCAATCTTATAATAAAAATTTTGATTATTTAAGAACAACTGGCCTTTTCTGAGCATAGGTCAAGTACAAAGCCTTCTTCTTATATAAATAGAACAAATTAAATTCTAGCTATTTAAAATATTATACTTTAGACCCTCTTTTGTTAATTGAGGGTAAAATCAAAAGTATAATCGGTTGCATATTGATTCTATTATACGTGTAACATCCAAATTTATGTGTACCCTCAAAAATATTCTTCCTTTTGTATAGAATGGAATTATGTAAAATATTTAAATATTATTCTCGACAACAATATTGATAATAAAAATTTACTTGAGGTAAAATATTTAACTCTATATATTTTGCAAATAATTTGCATTATCATGTTTATATATATAATTAAAAAAAATCAGCTTCACGCTATATCATTCACACACCAGGGTAGGCAGAGGGATCCTAGGTCCCCGAGAATGGAGTGTCTTGACACTAGTGTTAAGACACTCCATTCCCCACTTTCCACTGAATTTGGATTTTTTATATATAATGAATTATTAATTCATACTAGCACATGTTTCAAGTAGACAAAAGTAATGATAAGAGGTCAATAATTTTAAGAGTTACATAACAAACAAACTTACAAATATAGTATTAGAAGAGTTACAAGTTTTTTTTAATTTAAAGTAATATTTCTTGAAGTTAGCGCATTTAAAATGTAAACAAACTCATCAGCTTTTTTGTATTAGATATTAGATATACTATAGAGATCAGTTGAAGTCACAAAATACGACTTAGTACTGTGGCACCGCATCTGCAAGTAAATACAAAACTTTTTGATTTAATTTCCACTCTAGGGAATTATTTATTTTCTTCACTTCGGGTAAAACAAGGCATGAATTCTTTTTTTCATAACTATATTATAAGAAAAAAATATATTGAACAATTTAATTCTAAAAAAATATGTACCTGCATGTAAGAAATTATCAATATGAGATTGATAAATTAACTTTGTATTATAGTTATTTGTTGCATATTTTTTATAGTCTGAGATAATTCTGAAAAATAATGCTTCCAATTAGAATTTTGTTACAACGAGAACATAAAAAAAAATGCCTTCTTCTTTATATAATAATTCTGTTATATCTCACAGAACCTAATTAAATATTGATGGACTGTCTGGATTTATTCATTGTTTAAACAATTTAATATTTTAATGATATCAAAGATTTAAATTGTTTTTTTTATGAAAAAAAACTGTTTTAACACATTTTCTTAGATAATTCTTGTAACATTTATAATTTTTATCTATTTATTGATTATTAATTTATCACAATCTATTGACAATGAGAACATTGTGACACATAATATGTGATATAAATTACTGAATAACCAATTAACCACATGTGAACTTGAAACCATCTTTGATATTAATGACAAATGAAGTACATTCTAGATAACTCAATATCGTATAAAAAAACAGGGAAGTTTAGTGTTACATTGCTTTCTTTTCCACTTTCCGCTTCTATAAATAATACAGGTTAACTCTGTATCCTACAAATAGTAGGGTAGACAGAGAGAACTTAGGGTTTAAATATTAATTTTCATGTCCGAGTAGCTGAACTCAATGCTGTGCTTTGTTTTTTTACCAGAGCGATGAAACAAAAGTATTTTCTTTCTCTAAGTGGGAATCAAACTCACAATCATCGCGTTTACAACCACATGTTGCCCGCAACGCTCTCAGATGGTCACGTAAATAAACATGAATATTATACAAGTGATATTTGAACTCGAACCTAAAACCATCACATGCAGTGATTTCCAAACTGCCAAATACCCTCAAAAAAAACACATCTAAAATATGATATATCTAAATTTTAAAGATATCAAATAATATACAACAAAGTATACTCGTATTTCACGCTGTATCCCGCACACAGCAGTGTAGGCAGAGGGAACCTAGTGTTAAGTCACTCTGTTCCCCACTTTCTGCCGAATTCTGAAGACATTGCGTGTTGAGTGGCAGAACTGAACGCCGCATTTGTTTTTAATTTTATACTCATATTTACGGGCAAAATTACAATGCTCTCACATTGTGTGATATACGTTTGCCAGCCTTACTAATTCCATCTGACGTTCTGCGCGTCCTTGACAAGGACAAGGTCGTTCTCAAGGGCGTCTAGAGTTTACACGCTTTATGATGATGCCTACGGGAGATACGAGATGATAGTGGGTATTCAGAGTACTAAACTAGTTTTTGTTGTTGAATATTTGAGGAATTTGTTTTTTTTTAATATAGTTTTCATTTCGTTTTGTTTGTGTATTTACACAAATATTTGCTTTGTTATCGGATCTGAAAGTGATAAGGTGACATTTCATTGGCTTTGAACATGCAATATGCATCCTAAGTTAGTAGTTTGTTGATAAAATAATTTTGTTTAAATTTTGTTATGATTACGTTATCGAAGTGCCAAATATAAACTGCAAAATTATAATTTTTTTGATATATTTAAAATCATATTTTCATTAAACCACTCTAGTAAGACTAATGAGAAATGCAGTAGATATATTCTCTTGTTTTGTGAGTGTCTTGACACTATGTTATATATGCCAGCCCTGTTAAGCGAAAAAGATCCGAAATAAGTTATTATCGCTTTTGGAATAATTTGGAATTATATTTTATAAACAAATATAATATTTTTGATATCAAAATATTAAATGTTTTAAATATTTTATCGATAAATCAATCAATTAATGAGATAATGAAACACACGATGACTTTTATTTTGGCAGGTACACAAATGCATTTAAAGTCATATTATATGAGGCTACTCATTTATAGCCACGTGACGTCGTCCATTGCAATTACTTTCGTTTTCTATTCGTGGAATTAGTAATATTATATTATTATAATTTAAAAAACATGCCTATTTTTTTAGGTTTACACTGTATCGCGCACATAGCAAGGTGGGCAGAGGAAACCTGGGAACCTAAAGGGCACTCTGTTCCCATTAAGTCCATCTCATCTCATTTCCTTTCCCCGTTTTCTATCGAATTCTGGAGACACTGCGTTTTAAGTGGTGGAAATTACAATAAATATTTGACACTTCGAAGTTATATAAATATTTAATTTCCTCCAGTGGAAATCGAACCCACAACCTGTCGCGTTTACAGTCACACGCTTGTGCCCCTGTATGACGGAGGTGGATGACGAGAGTTCTTCAGTGGGACGAAAGTAAAACAAGAGAAACAGCAACTATGTTTATATTTGGAGGTTTACAATTTTGTCTGTCTCGTATAATCGATATATGCTATTTTATACTCTTTTTAAAATACAATTACTCGTTTTTACAATTTATATTTAGACACGTTCCATTTCTCGATATCAAATAATTATACTTAATACTTAAAAATAATAAAAGTACTATACTTTATATGCTAATACTAAACTATTATCGATTATATTTTATTATTTTTATTATGTATATTATAATTATCATCATATATTAACTCATATCATATTGAAGTATAAGACAGAATATAATTGTATCAAATAGCGGGTGGTATAATGCGACGTATTATATCATCTGTTACACCTGTGCTATGGATTGCCTAAACATATATTTTATTTTATTATATATAAATATATACATATATATATGAATAGCTATAAAATTTTTCTCACATTTATTTAACCTGCTGCATTTTTTGCTCCTTATAATATAATGTTACACTCTATTCCCAAAGTTTTTGTTATAATCTGACACTTTGTAAGACATAAAATACCTACATTTAACGGAAATTATTTGTAAAAAAACCGTATTCTTGGTAACAGTAAGAAATGTTGAGTATTCCTTTGTTATTTGTTAATGTCTTGTAGTCGTGTACAGCTGAAATAGCTGATAAGCGTTTATGCAGTTTTGTTGTACTTTTACAGGCGTTTCTACATTTTTTCCCGACTGTTAAGGAAGGGTTATGTTTTTCGCGCGTATCATGTATGTATGTATGTATGTAATATTCTTTATTACCTCATATCTCCGGAACTACTAAACGGCTTTACATATTTGAGATATCGTTAGATTTGTATTAGCAGCCCAAGTGTTCATAGATAGGTGACGTTAAAAAAAATTAATCATGGCGGCTGTGGGACGTCTTTGGACTTAGTGAAAAAAATATTTTTCGTTTCGAATACTACAATATGGATATCAAATTCGAGAGCTCAATACGAGGATTTCAAAAAGGTATATCATTACTATAATAAATCCTAACAAAAAGTGAAAAATACAAAAATATTTGTAAAAACAAAACGCGACTGCATAAAACTAAAAAGAAAATAAACAAGCGCAATAGTTTATTAGGATTAACAGTCGTGACCTATAAGTAATTCTTCAATCAATAAAATCTTTACCAGGAGCCCCGCATGATTTAAAGAGGTCCCGATTGTTAACCCTAATGAACTATTGGGCTTGTTTATTTTCTTTTTAGTTTTATGTAGCGGGATTTGAACCCGAGAACCACTAAATATGAACTTTGTATATTTAGCAGACCTCGACGTTGCATAAAAAAGTGTGCATCTATATTTTAATTATTTACAAAAATATTTCAATGAATAAATTGATTTTTGAATGTCATTACAAAGTTAATGTCTCAACACTATAAGAGATGGCAGCACTGTATATATTAAACTGAAACTGAAATTCTTTTCTTTAAATCATTTCACTTTGTTTCCTTTTTTGTATTACCTTATTATAGAAATAAAGTAAAATAATAAAAAAAACGTGTAACTGTAACGCGACGGTTGAGGGTTCAGTTCCCACTTGGAGGAATGTATTGTTATTTATTAATATTTTCATTTCTCCGTTGGTGCCACGGAAAACGCGGCGTTGAGTTCTGCCACTCAACACTCAATGCCTCAAAAATTCGGCGGAAAGGCGAAAAGCGACCTTAGCATAAGGTTTCCTCTGCCTACCCTGATATATGCGGTATACAGAGTGAAGATGAAAAAAAAAACTTTCATTTAGGAAAATTTGTTAATTTTAGGGAAAATTATCGAATTTAACTAAAAATAATTGAATAAAACCTACAGAAATACGCAACAAAATTATGTATTAAATTTCCATCACGCCTCTTGCATAGTCCACTTGACAAGCGAATGGCCAATGCATTCGATATTTACATTTCAATATTGGGTGTCTGTTTACCCGAGATTGCGTCGTACATACCGTATTACGTGTTAGATACGCTTTTTAACTTACTTGCTCAGTCTCTTCAGACGATGGTCGGGGATCAAATAAAAGTTTGTGATTTTTAGAATACGTACCTTTTAAGGAAAAAAGGAACCTTTATAAGATCACGTTGTTGTCCGTCCGTCTGTCTGTCAAGAGCTTTTACCTCAAGAACGCTTGGAGATATCGAGTTGAAATTCTAACCATATACTCAGGTCTACGGTCCTATGATTTTTGATTAATTGTGCGAACCCGACTCGCGCTTTTCCGTTTTTTTTGGTGTGATATAGTTTATCAGATTAAATTTCATTATAAGTATTTTTTTAATGTATTTTTCTGATTTTGTTTACTTGTGTTATTCCACACTATGAGTAGAAAAATTTATTTTGGAATTTCGCCATAGCTTAATAAAGACTTATTGATAAATGGTCAGGGTGCATGGACAGTTTCCAAAAGGTGCGAGTTCGAGTCCCACTATCTTTACTTTTTATATGTTTTTTAAAACAAAACTTTCTGAACTAAGAATCTGCTTTATTTAAGTGAAGAAGAAATATATAAGTCAAGTTTCATAATATGTAAGTTTATCAAACAAGGTTATCTTACGTTTGTGCAATAATGTTTTTGTTTTTTGTTATAATAAAAAAAAATATTTTGTATTTTGTAATTATAGTGTTTTTTTATGAGTATATTCATTTGAAATATGGCTTGGCGCAGTGGGACGCCATCGGACTAAACACGATAGTTTTGAGTTTAATCCCTAATTGGGAATTAATAATGTTTCTCTATTAATATAATATTATGCAAGCTATTATATATTTCATTTTCCGGCCCTTGTAGACAAAACGCGGCGTTGACTTAACATTAACATTAAATCAAATTCAGCTTCACGCTGTATCCCGCACACAGTAGGGTAGGCAGAGGGAACTTAGTGTTAAGACTCCCCGTTCACTTTCCGCCGAATTCTGAAGGTATTGCATGCTGAGTCGCGGAACTTAACACCGCGCTTTGCCTCGACATCGAAATTTAATTAAATAATTCAGTTCCTCGAGTGAAACCTTCCCACAACCAGTTGCGTTTACAGTCCCACTTTGTGCCTCTACGCCACGACCGAGCGTCACGAACATTAACATACAACATCTAGAAAATTGGCTTCCCTTGGTCTACCCTGATAGGCTAGATAAAGCTTGAGGCTCAATATTTATAATTTATAATACATGCTTTATATGAAACTAAGAATTAAAAAAATTCCTTCCTCTTGTAAACAACGTTAAACTTTCTTACAATTTTCCATAATCATAAGGCCATTTTTTTCTCACTTAACTATTAATAATATATAGCTATATTATAAACAGGTTCTGCGACGTATCTTTAATTAGGTTTAGGTCTATTTATATCTCTGTACGCGTATACTTGCAGTGATAAAGCCTAGAAGCTGTGGCTAGGTTTAACCGACTTATAAAAAAAACATATTGGTCTGTTACTTTCCGTTTATACAAGATATCTTAAAAAGTAATAATAATGTTTTCAAGTTATCGTAATATTTAATACTTGAAAAAGATTTCAAGATATCTTGTATTGTTAAATTTCATAATAATATGTGAGTATTTATCTTACGGTATTTATCTTCTTTTTTACATTTTATATATATCCTTATTTTATATTTAAATATAGATTTTTTATTATTATTAGCTTCGCGGTTATTTCTAAGTAGGAGAGAAGAGTACATATTAAGAGCACATAGTAAGTCTAGAGTTAATTCGCGGCGAATAGGCGCAGCGTGGGCATCGAACCCACAACCATCAAAATTAATTACAATTGATTAATTAGAAAATGTATAAAAATTTGAACGTAGTGGAATTAAAAGCGTAAAAAATTTTTTTTATAAAAATGATGATTTTTTTTTTTATTTTTTTTTCTTAATAAATATTTATCTTTCCTAAGTGTGGAATAACACTTTAAAAAAGATAATTACGGAAATGAAATAATCATATGTAAAGTAAACTAGCATATTTTTTTTACATTTTTAAATTGTTATTCCCCATTTAAGAAAGAAAAATACTTATTTAGAAAACGTATAAAACTTTGAACGTAACGGGACTCGAACTCGCGGCCCTCCTGGAAACCGACCAAAAATTATATAATTCCATAAAACCAGTTAGCCTAGTTTATCATTAGATGCTTATCAAATTTTGATAGAAAACAACTTAATTTATGGTTTAAAAGAACAAAAAGAATAAAAATTGACTGTTCTTAATCTCTTCTTTCAAAGAATCATCCCTCGCCCCTTAGCGGTAACTGTTTAAAATTGAACCGTAATATTAAGTTTATAGAGTTCTTTTTATAATATAATACTAAAGTATTAGAAGTTGCTATTAATTGGGTAGAATTTACTAGGGCACGAAATAGGGGATTAAAGACCTTCAAAAGTTGTATCATTTCGAAAGATCAAAATCTTCTCATAAAACTTAGAGGAGAATAAGTTTTGATTATAAATAAGTAGACAAGTATATCGAGATTTAAAAAACGTCCCCTCAAATATTATATGAAAGAGGGTGACGCTTTTAAAAGAATATACACCGTTTTCGTAGTTCCTACTTGCTTGCAGAGGAAAAAAGTAAAGTAGTTTCACGCTCTTTCCCGCATGTTGCGTGCTAAGTGGAGGGAACCTGAAAAATATAAGCACGAGTCTATATACTTTTACAACTCTGGAATGCTCTTTTTTGCATAAAATATGCAAGGCACCTTAAAAATTACAACTATTCTACAAACTAAAGCAATTAAACCACATTTTCTTAGTAAATTCTAGTGACATAATAACATAACGTAAGATTACATGTTATACTAGCGGTCCGCGCGTGGGTTCGCCCGCTTATACTAAACAATTATTTTCTTAATAATATTATCATTTAAAAGACAATTTACATACATTAATAGATACATTTTAATCAATTCAATAAAATACTTATTTTGTAGCAATATTGTCGCACATATGTCGCTGTTTATAGTGACATAACTTTTATTTGTGAATCGAATGAAATAAAACAAACATAAAATGCTTAGTGAAGCTTGCCAAAACTGCATTTAAATCGGTCCAGCCGTTTCTGGGATAAGCGCAAAAGCACAGATAAACAGACAAAAAAATTAAAAATCATTATTTTTAGTTGTATTACCTAGTAAAGACCTTCAATAACATTTTTTTATATATATCCATGTACAGACACCGATCCATTAAGATTTTATAAGTATAGACTTCCTACACCTCAATTTCTAGTCTAGTGCATAAGAAAATGAAGTTGATTTTCATTTGCGTCTAACTTTGTTATTGTACAACGTTTGCGAGGCTATTTTAATAATTGGTATGCTATTAAGTACTAAAGGCGCCAGGTCTGGTTCCCCGAGCGTCACTCTGGTCCCGTGTTGAGGTTGTTTCGTAATTAACTCGTTTTGTAAGCCTATAGGTATTTAACACTGGCTGTATAATTCGCGTCGTCGTTTTAAAATGGGTTACTATTTATCTTTAAGTACCTATTCTTACCGAAATTAAGTTAAGATATTTTTAATTCGAGGCCAGTAGTGGCGCAGGAGCTAAAGGATGTAAACGCGACAGGTTGTAGGTTCGATTATCACTCGAATTTATTAAATATTAATATTTTCATTTCATCGCTCTGTCGAAAAAATGCACGGGGTTGAGTTCCGCCACTCATTACGCAACGCCTCCAGGATTCCGCGGAAATTGGGGAGCGGAGTGTCTTAACACTAGGCCTTTTCTGAGTACTTAGTATGTATTTATGATGTCCCACAGGCCGAGATACAGTAAATTATGGAAGGATTTCGCTTTTTTAACTTCCTATTTTTTTTAGCTTCACGCTGTATCCCGCTAATTGCCAAGTAGGGGACCTGGGAAGCTAGTGTTGTGACAGTCTGTTTCCACTTACTGCCGTTTCCGTTGAGTGGCGGAAAGTATAGTTACCAGAAGAGAAAAATATTAAATATATCAACCCAAAGTGGGAGTCAAACCTATAACCTTTGTTTTTAATTTAATTTATATTTTTCAATTGTTAGATGTTTGTTAGATGACAAATAACGAAATACCTTCAGGCATTCAACTCAATAGTCAGTCAATAGAACAATTATTCAATTCACAATGTCCAATTATCATATTTCTTACAACAACAAGCCTAGATGATATCTGAGATAACCAGTTGAAACCTGTTTGTGGTAACGTTGAGTTGTAATAATGCGTAGTGGATATTTTCTTTGATATTTTTACATATTAATTTGAAAACGTATAAAAATTTTAACAAAGCGGGACTCGAACCCACGCCTCCTGGAAACCGACCAGG
This sequence comes from Heliconius hewitsoni, assembly GCA_018230445.1. NCBI lineage: Eukaryota > Metazoa > Arthropoda > Insecta > Lepidoptera > Nymphalidae > Heliconius > Heliconius hewitsoni. The sequence goes on along the minus strand of DWAN01002593.1, from coordinate 1,812 downwards.
CGCTCTGACAACTAATACATACATTCACGTTGCCGCTACGTTCAATTTTTTATACATTTTCTAAATAAGTATATTTCTTTCCTAAGTGTGGAATAACACTTTAAAATGTTACATATTATTATTATTAATAGAAGCCGTCGTGGTGCAGGGGCGTGACTGTATCGCGGCGGTTGTGCGTTCGATCCCCCCTTGGGGGAATAATAATTATTTATTAATATTTTCATTTCGTTGCCCTGACACCAAGGCCAGGGGTTGGATTGCGCCGAAAATTTGGCGAAGGCTAAGTTCGGCGGAAATTGGAGAACCTAGTGTCTTAACACTAGGTTCCCGCTGCCTATCCTACTAAGCGTGAAGCTAATTTATTTTACATTAAATAGATGTTTGTATATTAACAAACATTCAAATTATTTTTTTATATTAATTAAAATTTATAATTAATAATTAATTAATTATTAATCATTAATTAATTAATTTTTTTTTAATTTCTTTTTTTTTTAATGGTTCTAGATTCATAAAAATTTTTAGAGACTAGAACCTACCGACTAACAAACATACGTTTTCCCTATACAGATGTTTTGATTTGACGGGTATGGATCAAAACAATGCTTTTTTAACCATTTTTATTTATTTATAAGACGCTTATTTACTTCCGCCATTTCAATGCAATTAGTTTATTTTTGATTATATGTAAATTGAAAATGGAATCTGAATATGTTAATATTTTATTTATTTTTGGTATAAAAAGACTTGTTGCGGTGTGAACATATGAATGTATAAATTAGTTGATTATTATATAGCTTAGACTTAATAAATAAAATGGACGCGGGAATAAGTATGTAATCTATTGTGGAATCCTCTTAACTTTTATATTTATACAGCTTAAGTGACAATGGCAAAACGGAAACAAAAAACACTAACATACAAACAAATCTGGGGATTACGTATATGTAGGTTCATTTTACACGTATGTACGTTGGGCAGTTTTCAATTTGAACATCAACCCACCCTTAAATATATAACAACAAAAATAAAAAATTAGGGCAGTCGTGGTACAGGGGCACTAGTGGGTGAATGTAAACGCGACTAGTTGTGGATTCGATCCCCACTCAAGGAAATTATATAGAATATTTATATTAATTTTTACGCTTTGGTGATGAGGTAAAGCGTGGCTCAGAGCTCCACCACTCCAAAACTCAGCGAAAAATGAGGAACGGAGAGTCTTAACAATAGGTTCCCTCTACGTACCTTACTGTTAAATCATCCAATTAATATAATTAAGATGCTTATAAGTTACCTTATCAATACGTTTTCATATACTTTACTTTTTAAATGTAGACTGTAAACGTTACGGTTGTGGGATCGATTCCTACCCGAGAGAATAAAATATTTAATTTTCTGGTTCTGGTAACTTAATAAAGCGCGACGTTGAGCTCCACCCGAAATTATGGCGGAAAGTGTGTGTGTGTGTGTGTGTGTGTGTGTGTGTGTATTGAGTGTCTTGACAATTGCTTGCTATGTGAGGGATAACGCGTGAAGCTTATCTCTGCCTAATCTACTACTACTAAACGAGGAAAAGACGTGAAACTACTAACACTAAGGAAAAAAACGTTAAACTACTAACACTAAATAGATCATGAAAATATATAAAACATAAGATTTTGTCAGATTTTAAGTCGATCCGTACGGTAACCGTGTATTTATAACCCGTTCTCAAGTCCGAGATCGATCTTGAGATATCGTTTTCACTTATAAATTATATCTTTTTTTTTTTATGGAAAAGACACGGCAAACGAGCGTGCGGGTCACCTGATG
>DWAN01002592.1:0-14865 GCA_018230445.1 Heliconius hewitsoni | reverse complement strand
CCCTGCTGTGTGCGGGATACAGCGTGAAGCTGATTTAATTTAATTTAATTTAATTACTTTAACCGCGTGCGCTGCAGAAATAGTGACATATTACATATATGTACATTGTACTTCAAAAATATAAAATATCATTAGTTTTAAATTAAAATCCGTTATGTATCTCTTATATATAAGTTAAAATAATAAGTCGCATTTTGTGACCAAAAGTAATTGCAAAGTGATATCACCTATTTTTATTTGACATGGAAATTGAAACTTAAAAGCGAAATTTCATTCATACATCAAAGATTCATCAAGGAAATTTTATGAAGATAGTTCAGCTTTTCTAGCATGTAATTTCAAGAAAGTTTAAAACTAAAATAATTCAACGCTCTGTTTACGGCCGCAAGCGTACGTGCGACTCACGCGGGGGGCGCCCTTGCCGCCGACAACATCCTCTAAAGCAGCTACGTAGTGCTTCCTCTTTCTCATAATTATGAAAACAAGTTGTTCATGATTGAATGTATATGTATTGAATCAATCTGTTAACAAAGGCAGAATAATAAAACTATTATAAGGGGTATGCGGGCGAAGCCGCGAGTAGGCCGCTAGTGATACAATAAAATTGTAAGTGATCGCTGTCTGTACAAGGGAAATGTATAAGAAAATTTATTATTGGGGGTAGGTATCAATACAGTATTACCAAAATGATATATTTTTTTGCTTATATAATCTGTTTGCGCTTGTGCACGCTACTTTCAGAGCGGCAGACGGCATGCCGATTTAAATGCAGTTTTCCTGTTCATTATACTGTTTTGGCAAACTTTCCTTAACATGTTCATAAATAAAATATTAGTTCGATAAAAATGCTACAAAATAATTGTTTTATTGAATTGGCTCATTGGGTCATTCATAATTTAACTTATATTGATAAAATTTATATAAAAAATTTTCTTTTTTTTTATTTTTTCCTTGATGATTTCTAATAAGTAATAGTTGAGAGAGAGCTATCACTTATACTTGAATCGTGTGCAAGCTATAAATTAGAGTCATTTGCGCCGACACTGCGCTATTGACAATTTTTTATTGTTTTTATTATTGTAGCTTTATATCACATGCAGCACGCAGTAGGTAGCCGGTGAGAACCTAGTATTAGCCTTTTTGTTAACTTAACGCTACACTTCATTACTTGAAGCGACAAAGAAAATGATTTAACCCCCCGTATTGGAATATCCACAACGATCTTTACATCTACAATGAGGCGCTGTGATATTGCGCCATGATGGCCCCGTTTTTTTTTAAATTATTATTTCCGGAGTTAAATATCATTTTGTTTAATAAACTTAATAAACGTGAAGCTGATTTTTTTTTAAATTTTGCTTTGTTTAAAATTAATTAATTATAAATTGACGATGTTTATTTTTGTCTTAATCTACGATAAACACGTTATAATAATTAACTTTTTTCTAAGCTAGTTTATTGTAAATGTAACGTCGTTTAATATATAATTTTAAGTTATTAATCTTAAAATAAGAATTAATGAATTAATAGAATAGTAACTTTTTGTAATTACATTACAATATACCTAGATGTTTCTAAGGTAAAAAATCTGCAGTAATTATTGAGATCAAAGCAAAATCATTTTTAAATACTTTCTTTTCCTTATAGAATACTCCAAAATAAGTTAATTGTAGAAAAGTGTAAATTGCATATTCAAAAAATAAAGAACACGTCAGGAACACTGTAAGTACACGATAGTAACGATAGTTTACCATAATCACTGTTTAATAAAACGTGAAAACTTTCAAACATTGACACATCACTAAGTCAAACACATTTATATGTAAATCACTAAATATGAATAAACGCCATTTTTCACTAGAAAAAAATAAAAAATACGTAACTTGCGTTACGTTGAACCCGACACAGCTCACTGTTCACATTTTTCTACATAAAAAACAATTAACAATAGCCGGATAGGACCACAAAAATTCTATATAATACAACAATTCGAACTATACGTACGCAGGACGGTTATTGCGAAAAACTTTTATGAGAAAAACGTGACAGTGCTTATTGAACTTGTAAAAACCGTTTACGTTTATTGCGTCTTCATCTTTACGAAAGTAACTGATAAATGTGTCCGCGGTCATGCTAAAAATGAGAATTTGGATGTTAGTCAATATTTTATTAAGGTATTTCAAAACTATGCCGTACCAAAAGAATTAATTCATTTAAGTATTGGATCGGTGAACTCGACCTTCTCTTTACTATAGATTTATAGAACTAGAACGGGCTCGTTTTCCTATTTTGTAAAACATGATCTTTAAAAGATATAATATTCAATACGTTGAGGATATATAAGTTGAGGCCAGTATTGGCGCAGGAGCACAAAGTGTGACTATGAACGCGCTGTAGGTTCGACGCCCACTCGAGGAAATGAAATATTTATAAAAATTTATATTTACATTTTTGGGTTTTCCAATCAAAACGCAATGCCTCCAGAATTCTGCGGAAATCGTGAAATCTTAACACTGTGTGCGGGATACAGAGAGAAGCTGAAAAAAAAATAAGTATACTAGACATATGAAAAGCAATTTTTTTCTTTATATTGTGTACCCATAAAACATACTTCTATATACCATTTGAAAAGAATAACTTAAACATTAAACTAAACATAATTTGTGAGTAAATATTTTATTTATACAAGTGTTAGTATTTGCCAATTTAACCGTAAAAAATCCGTGCTACAAATTTAAATAATATTATTATTTTACGTTAAGCAGATATTTTTAAACTAACTCAACAGTGACTAACGGTAACAAGATATTGTAAATAACAAGAAAAAAAGTAAAATATCATTGCAGCAGGTATATCCGGAAAGTAACCATTTAAGGAATGAATATAAAAGTATAGTCGGAAATAGCACTTCAACATTTAACACACCATGATGTGTTAACTGAAAAATAATAATGTTTTGGGGTTCCGTACCTTTTATGGAAAAAAGGAAAACTTATAAGATCACTTTGTAGTCCATCGGTCTGTCTTTCTGTCTATGAGTCTGTCCGTCTGTCAAGAGCCTTTATCTCTGGAACGCTTAGAGATATCGAGTTGAAATTTCAACCTTATACCTAGATCTACGGCCCCATGATTTTCTGAAAAAAAAAAAGTATTTTTTACATGAAACAAATTTAACTTAAAAAAAGATATGGCAAAAAAAATTATTTCGACACTATATATGGATTCAAAATTAATGGGGTACTTCAGGTTAACCTAGAGTTATGAAATTTGGCAGCTAGCATCTACAAGTAGTACTCGTTCAGGAAAAAATCTGAAAACTATATATTTGTGGTTAGATCCTAAAAAATAATAGCTTTAAATAGTAAAAAACGCGTATTTTGACACTATAAAGGAAAACAAAATGAATAGAGTACTTCCGGTTATACCTGGAATGATGAAATTTGGCAGCTAGCATCTACAGGAATACATCTGAAAACTATACATTTGTGGTTAAATCCTAAAAATAATAGCCTTAAAAGGGGGGCAATCATTTGGTATTAAAGTGGCTCGCTCAAGTGAGATAACGCATGAAAGAGCTTTGGTTAAGCTAAGCTTAAATTTCAGAAATAGGTCGAGACCTACAGTTTTTGTACGGAACCATTGATGATCGAGCCTGACTCGCGCTTGTCCGGCTTTTTTTATCTCAAATTTCTAACTACATCTAAAATGAATTATTAACTGGAATGTTTATTTCTTATACATTTTTTCAGCTTTACGCTGTATTCCACATGTAGCAGGGTAGGCAGATTAAGCCGATTGTTAGACACTCCGTTCTCTTCTGTTCGCCGTTTAAGGGGGCAGAGTTTGACGCCGCGTTTTGTCTTCTTGCCAAAGTGAAGAAATGAAAATATACAGCATTTACAGTTACGAGGTGCCACTGCGCCACGACGGCCCCCATTCCATTATATTTTAATAATTATTCTAAACTTCTTTAGATTTATTTAAATACAATAAAAGTAATGTGTTTGAACTTTTTGTGTCGTATACGACACAAAAAGTTCGCAAAAAAGCACAAATCGTATCCGCTCATTTTCAAATGACCACAAGTGTTCTGACCGACAAACCAACAGTAATGATAAACAACGGTAATTTAGTTTTCAATTTTAGATAATTACGTTTTTATTGGCAATTAGAAGTTTTAAGAACAATTTTAATTTTAGTCTACTTGTGACCACGGACTACTGCAAAGTGTTCGAAACGTCGGGTTCCCCAAAAATGTATAATAATACTAAATATACGCGATTAATCCGGTTAAAATAGTTTCATTTGAAAATTTTAATCTTATTACTGAGTTACTAGTGGTCATCTGGCCCCGCCAAGACAAGTTAGGGGAAGCGCAAGGGGGCACTACCTACCTTTTCTCGAAACGCTTTGTCTTTATTTTGGGCCCCCATAACGTGGGCATTTGCGTAGCTTTTGTTCTTTAAATTTTATTAATATCTAAAAATCCACGATTTTTACTCTAAAAATCTGAAAATCATCAAAATTCATAAGGTACTTCATAAAGTAGTAGAAAGCTGAAAGCCGCTGTAGAAGTTCAGCTTTCTTGGACATTAAGAAGTACATAATGATTTTTTATGTTAGTTAACTTCTATAGTTTATAGTTTTACCATTTCTATGTCTAACTTAACATGTTTTTAAAGATTATATTAGGGAACCTTACTTTATAAGGAAAAAAAGAACTCTTATAAGATCACTTTGTTGTCCGTCTGTCTGTCTGTCGAGAACCTTTATCTCAGGAACGCTTGGAGATATTGAGTTGAAATTGAAACCATATACTCAGATCTACGACCCCATGATTTCGTGAAAATTCTGTTGTTTATTAACTCCAAAACTCCAGTAGACAGTCGTGATTCCATGGAAAGGTTCCGTATAAAAATTGGTGGTCTCAAGCTTTTTCTGAAATTCAAGTTAAGCTTAGCCAGAGCCCTTCTTACATCTGATACCTCACTTGAACTATTAAGTTTTAACAAAAAAAACACCGACTTTTTCAATTTTAACCCGATCCCATAGCTAACCAAACTATACTTAAAATGTATACTTTCCAATTAAAAAATAATCTAAATCGGTTGGCGGGATATTGAGTTGTTCGTCCATCTGTTGCGCACATACTTAATGCAAATTTAAGAATACAATTTACAGAAATGGATCAAATAAAAATGGGACCACACGGGAAGCACTAGCTTTAAAATAAAAAAATTATATATAAGTTCATATAGGCAAGCACAAAGACTCAACTTAATTGTTAAAAATTAAGGAAATATACCATTAGCGATCTAAAAACTTCTTATATTTTTTAAAAGTTTACGCCGCAACACGTGGAACCGTGTCTCTTATCATAAAACACAAACCACGTGTCTATAAAATTTGAGGGATTCCCTCGATTTCCTTGTAGTTTCATGATTAGACCTCGGTCTTAGTAATTATGGGAAAAAAAAATCGGTCAAATAAAAAAAATCGGTCCACAAATAATGGAAAATCGACGCACAAACTTAAAAGAATATAGTAAAAAAAATAAAACCTCCTCCTTTTCTACGAAGGCCGTTGGTTCGAAAATCAAGAACAAATAGTTACAGAGAAATGATGTCTAGGAAGTAGCAGATACGTCAGTTTCTTAGTTATGGAGAAATTGAATCAGTGGTGTTTGCAATAATTATAAACTAAAAGTTAACATACGTACAGTTTTTGAACATAAAACAACCTCGCGTAAATATTGAGCAATTTTAAGCTTGACGCAGAACGTTTTTTCCTATATTAGGTATATATGTGAGATCACGATACATCTTCACTCACGTTTTATTTAAATTATTAAATGAGTGTTCTCTAATTCAAGATACTACGATAGTAATATTTTTTATTGCTAATATTTTTTTTATTTTAGCTTCACGCTGTACCCCGTACGTAACTGGGTAGGCAGAGGGAGTCTAGTATAAAGACATTGCGCACCCCACTGAACCGCTGAATTCTGGAGGCATTGCGGGTTGAGTGGCGAAACTTAACGCGGCGCTTAACCTAGACATCAAATCACTTTGATGTCTAGGTTAAGCGCCGCTAAATGATAATAAAAAATTAAATAAATATTTCATTTCCTCGAATGGGGACCGAACTCACAACCAGTCGCGTTTACAGTCACATACTTGTGTCTCTGTGCCACGACTGACTTCACGAAGATGGTCGCTATTTATCAATTTTACATCTTTGCAGTCGTACGAGTATGGTACACATAGAACCAGAGTACCAATTTTTTTATCAAATAGTATTTTGGGCAAGGTTAAGTACCTAATCAAAAATACCCTTAACTCGAATATAAAAAAAACAAAGTTCTTGTATCTATTGTTCTCGTGAATCTAATAGAATAATAATAAAAATAAGAAACGTTAATTGTTTTATGATTTTTTTTTAAAAAATCTTCAAATCAAACAAATAACGATAAATACATTTTAAATATATTGTTAATGATATAATTTTTTCTTGTCATAAATGTGAACATACTTGGTGATGTTATTGAATGGATTTACTTCATTCTTTATTGGATATTAGTTTGTAAATAAAGAAAACCAAGTTTCTCAAACATTTATTGAGCTTTTTCAATTTGATTATTTTTAGTGGCGAAGGGTTTTTAATATATGTTTCAGAAAGTTTCACTCCGTGATGAAAATGATGATTAAAAACCGGACAAGCGCGAGTCGAGTTCGCCGAAACCGATGTTCCGTACAAAAATTGGAGATCTCGAGCTTTTTCTAAAATTCATGCTTAGTTTAACCACATCACATTCAGTTGATAACTCACTTCAACTAGTGGCTTTAATACCATAATTTCACCCTATTTTAAGGCTATTATTTTTTAAGATTGAACCAGAAATGTATAGTTTCCTGATGTAGTACTACTTACTTGTAGATGCTAACTGACAAATTTCATAATTCTAGTTCAACCTGAAGTACCCTTATTAATTTTAATTTCCTTAATAGTGTTGTAAAACGCGTTTTTGCGATATATACAGCCTTACCTTTTCTAAATGTAGGAATACATTTTTCCTACATTTACTTAAAGAACAAAATAAATAAATTACTTAAAGACCTTAGATCTGAGTATATGGTTTGAATTTTAACTCGATATCTCGATATTGACACAGAACAGCTGTGACAACAAAAGGTCTTATAAGGGTTCCTTTTTTTCCTTAAAAGGTACGGAACCCTAAAAAAGATTACAAGTAGTATAATATTAAAAAAATCTACTTATTTTTAAATTTGAGTAGGTTATGTTTATATTTCTAACGTTTAATTAGTTAAACAATTAAAATTATATTATAATGTATAGTAAAAAAAAAATGTTATATGCTCGAAGTTTAAGTATAAAATGCTGAGGTTTTGCATTTGGGTGTTTTAACATATCAACTATTTAATAAATAATTACTATAAATTAATAATAAAAGAAACTAATTAAAATAATTTATGACATTCGATTTTTAATAAACCTTGAAAGGGCTACCTACATAAGCTCTACAGACAATATTATACTCGTATAGTATTACTTACAGTACTATCAGCGTGTCACTTCCGTAGTTATTTTTCTAAAAGATATTAACTCCATTAATCGTGATTTATAAAGTAGCCTTTTTCTGGTTTATTTATCTTTTAACTCACGGCTCCCTGAATAGGGAAGGTATAGTTAATGCTAATATTTTAGAATTAAACGCAAAGACAACTAAATATGTTGTTGTAACAAACTCACAATTACATCATTCTCAATTTATGTCCATAGCGTGTTGTCCTAGAGAACATTGGTTTAGTAATTTTGAGATTCGTTTACAATATCGGCGGGGGTGATTACATAAAAAGCTCGGTAAGCCATCGACGATCAAATATATTTTAGGGTTTCGTACCTTTAAAGGGAAAAAGGAACCCTTATAAGATTATTTTGTTGGCCGTCCACCCGTCTATCTGTCTGTCTATCTTGAGCCGTTATTTCAGGAGCTCTTACAGATATAAATTTGAAATTCAAACCTTATACTCAAACCTACGGTCAATTAATTTTTTGAAAAAATCATATTTCTACTTACTTAAAAAAAGATACAGCCTATATAAAGGGAATCAATTTGAATAGGATACTTCCGGTTGTCCTATAGTTATGGCAACTAGCATCTACATGTAGTACTAGTTCAGAAAATATCTGAAAACTATACATTTGTGGTTAAATACTAAAAAATAATAGCCTTAAAAAGGGTGGCTAAAATAGGTATTGATACCAATTGGTAACCAAAATTTGCCCCCATTTTAACTTGAACTAAAGACTTTAAAGACGCTAGTTCAGTAGTTTAGTTCAGGTTTTTCTATATATCTAATCAGTTTAAATAATACATAATAAAAAAAGTAACTAAACGTATTCAAAAGTAAAGTTTTATGTTTGAGCTCTTCGAAACATTCACACTAGTGTTAGTGAACTCGTGCAAAACAGGATAGATGTAGGTGAAAAAGTAGTACTAGTTGCTGGGAGGCAACGGCCCTTATCAGAAGGAAACTCGTGTGAAGTATTGTTATTAGGTGATACATATCACTTATTGCAACTACATAGTGTCTTTTTCCAAATAGATTAGAGACATATAGACGATATGTGTTTTTATGGTGTTTTTTTTTTAAAACGATAACCGCTTCCGATTTCTAACACTAGATAAATTTGTTACATACGTATATAACACTCTCTTAACACCTTATAGTAAAATTTTGCAAAATAATGTAAAGTTAAAAATAATATTTTCTTATTAATTGTATGTAAACAATAATCTAATTAATATATATGATAAGGAAATTAGATAAAATAATAAAGCACAAAAGGGTACGGACCAAGTGTCTGTAGTGCTAATAATAATATTAATAATAATAAATATATATAAATATCTGGCCGTCGTGGCCCAGTGCCACAAGGGTGTGACTGAAACGCGACGGTTGTGGGTTCAATCCCCACTCGAGGATATGAATTATTCTTAATATTATCATTTCTTCGCTCTGGCACCAAGGCAAAAGGGAACGGAATGTCTTATCACTATGTTCCCTCTGGCTACCCTGCTGTGCGCGGGATACAGCGTGAAGCTGTTATTTTTTTTTAAATTGTTAGATAGTAGATTTCCCTATTTTCCTTTTACTAAGAGATTTTTATACCATATGCATTTTAAGCGAGTACCTATATGTATATTCATCGTAGAAATATAGAAATATATAAATAATAATGTCTTTTACAACATACGTCGGCATCTCTGTGGTTTTAATTTGCGTTATTATATAAATAAGCAGATTTATTATATATTTATTAGTAAATAAAATCAGCTTCACACTGCATCCCGCACATAGTAGGCAGCGGTAGGCAGCGGGAACCTAGTGTTAAGGCACTTAGTTCCCCACTTTCTGCCGATTTCTGGAGGCATTGTGTGATGAGTGGCGGAACTCAATGCCGCGTTCTTGCCTCCACACCAGACCGAAGAAATGAAAATATAAATAAAAATGTAAATAAAAATTTCACTTCCTCGAGTGGGGAACGAACCCACAACCAGTCGCGTTTTGCAGTCACACTTTGTGCCACTGCACCACCACTGGCCTCTATCTACTAGTAAAAATTAATTTTACGAAACATTAACGGTTAGAAATAAAAAAAACATTAATATTTGGTCCTTTTATTAAAATGTTATAAAAGTACAAAATGAATTTTATTTTAAAATAAATAAATTCTATATTGGGTTCGAATAAACAAATTCCAATTTAAATACTCCACATGGTACGTGAAAATTCACAATATTTTAAATACATATTTACATTTTACAGCCATTTAAACATACTCGTCAGAATACATAAATTAGTTCACTATCTTCAAAAAAAGCAAAATAGTGGTAATATATATACTCCTTGGGTCCTTGGTAACCTCAACTTCATAGATGGAACCACAGTTTACGAGAAAAACACAAACAAACGTCAGATTCATACATAAATAGTTTTGTGTGTGAAATTGATGACATTGTACAGATTTGGTACCAAAAGATCATCAGTAAAGGAAGACTAGACCCCCTTATCGTAAATAAATTTATGGCGTTACTAAATAAGCCACAGACTGCCGTTTCCTAACCTATTATACTAGCACTGGCTTCATTGTTTGTGGACTTCACAGCAATTTGAAAATTAATAGACAATTAGAACGTTAAATAATAAATAGAAGGAAAAGTATTCAAAATTATTATCTCATTGAAAAATATCTAATATATATATAATTATTAGGTAATAAGGTATCGTCATTACTGTCTTAAAATAACAAGGACTTTATTGGAAAGAAGAAATCAGTCAAGCTGTTGTAAATATGATCGTTTCAAATAATTTATTCCCGATGAGGTTTTATGTCGCACATATATTTACTATGTTCAAATAGAAAACCTAAAAGACTACGTGATGTGGCATATAAATAAACGACGTTAGGTAAATATTGTTTATTTTATGCATTACTTAGTTACCTATAATAATAAAGTCTATATATATATATATATATATTTATACGTCGAAGTAGCGTGTTCTTTGTACAATATATTTACAATTTTACCTATATATTATATTTTACTCGTCTTCACAAATAAAGTAAGGAGGAAAACTGGTTATTAAGCGTATGCAGCTACGGCTGTTTATGCTTGCATAAACCTTGTTCTAAATAGATAAGTTTATTCACGAACATACTTTACAACACAATATTTTCTTCAGACATTTTTTTTAAGTATTCAATAAGGAAACAAAATTCAACACCAATGTAATGTAGAAAAAGGAAATATTAATATATATCCGTATGAAAATTGCTGTGAATAATTATATAATTACCTAATACAAGATATTAATATCGATTTAAGTGTTTTTGCAAAGTTATAATTTTTTTTTTATTAAACATCAAGACAAAGCGAACAAAATGCAGTCTGCGGCGTTATAATTAAATGATTAATATTAAGTAAATTGAAAATCGTTCAGTTACTTAACCTACCAGAGTACTAATTGAGCAGTATAAAAGAGAAAGCAGTCACAAAATACTAAAACTAAGTAATTCATGCATTTTTCTTCTTTTCGGATAGAAAAAATAGTTAGTTCTGCTAGAATCACATGTCGACCCTAATAATATGAATCAAAATAAATTAAAATCAGCTTCACGCTGTATCCCGCACACGGCAGGGTAGGCAGAGGGAACCTAGTGTTAAGACACACCGTTTCCCACTTTCTGCCGAATTCTGGAGGCATTGCGCATTGAGTGACGGACTCAGAATTCTTTCCTATATTCAATTTCAATTACTCATGTATACAAAGCATGGAATCATAATAAATCACGACGACAAATATATATATAGAATTATTTGTAGCGATTACGAGATCGCGCTATTTATTATATGAAATATCTATACAATGTGTTTTAAATATTTTATTGTTCCTAGACTATATAAGTATAAAGGAAGAAGACATAGGTGACTGATGAGGGAAAACCAACATCGTAAATATATTGAAGATAAAATAGAGCATCGGATTTGAACTCGGTTATTAATTTTTTTTTTGGTTAGTCCCGTGTTTAGACCGCCAAAGCGCGGCGTTAAGTTTCGCCACTCAACACTATATATTTAGATATTTCCAAAATCTAAAATTAGGCGCAAAACTGGAAACAGAACTCTTAACACTAGATTTAATCTGCATCCGCCCTATGTGCGGGATAAAGTGTGCTACGACGGCATCAATATTAATTTGAAAATGATGTAATTTCAATTACTTTAAAAATATTAAAAGCCGATTATAATATCCAACCAATAAAAAGTGATTCTATCAACGACAAGTAGGTACTTACGTATACACATACGTCAATACAACAAGTTACAAGTCAACCTTTGTGCAGGTGGTGGTAAAATTACTAGGAAAAACCAGGTACCATATTGATTTTGTGACGAGTTCTAGGGCATGTGATGGGTGGAGAGGGCAAGGTGAGCTGTCTCTTTCCGTAATCTCTTTATTGTTGCTAAGACAGTAAGTTGTAGAGGTTATTATATTCTTATACAGGTATATCTTTATTGAGTTTTGAACTTCGCGGTAGGTGAAGGGTGGAGTAGGCAGAGAGGACCTAGTCTCAAAACACTCTATACTTAATTTTCTGCCCAAAATCGAGACTGACTAGTTGGGCGGCGAAACTAAACACCGCGCTTTTTATACGCGTAACGGGTAATGATAATAATTAATTGCCTCAAATGAATAACGAACTTACAACCACCGTCATGTTTACATTCAGAATCTATCCCATATACTCGTGCTCAAATATTAAATATTAAAATTTCTAAATTATAGTATTTTGCTTGCTTGAAAAATAAATTGTTTTAATGTTTCATTTTATTTACAATAAAAACAAAATATTCTTTGTTTGCCAGGCCAACTTTTAAATTGGCATGAAAAAAAATTGTCTCCCAAATTATAAATTTTCATGAAATAATATATGCTTTGTGTCTTAGATTAATATAAGATTAAGATCATTGAAGACTAATTATAATACTCTACCTCCTTACATTACTACGTTATTGTAAAAATAGGAAGAGAAAACAACTAAAACTAAAATTACAAAACATTACAAACTTCCTTCCCCATGCAGCGCCCAATTAATGAGATATTACATTTTGAGCAACGGAACTCAACGTCGCGCTTTGTCTTGTTACAAGTCGGGCATAGAACCCACAATCGTTGCGTTTGCCAGTCACCCAGTGCCACAGCGACACAACAGTGTTTCTACAACTTTAAATACAAAAGTTATTGTATATTGTAATATATTATGATTTGTATTATCACGAGGGAGAGAGACGTACCTGCTTCGTTTTAAATTCATTTAACAATTAGTGAAATATTGCTGCGGTAAACTAAGACCCTTTCGTCCATACCCCTTTTATATGTGAAAAGGGTTACTTTGTTACTTGGTTTGAAATTATTACTTTTACCTCGCGAGTCCGTAGCATAAATAATTCTCGTTGTTATTGTTTTTAAAAATGATTTTTTTTATTGTAAGCGTAGCGTACCTAACAAGTAACTTTTAGGTACAATAAGATTAGTTTGTTATAGTAACTCGTAAAAATCGCTTGCTGATAGAACCGAATAAAATTATAAATCGATAAACGTTATCTTTTAAATATGCCTTTCTAACCTTTTCAAATGCATAATTTAAAAATGAAATAAAAAATTAGCTTCAAGCTGAATCCCGTAAATATCAGGGTAGGCAGAGGGAACCTTTCCGTCGAACTCTGGAGTCATTGTGAGTTGAGTGGCTGAACTTAACGCTACGTTTTATGCATAAATTAGCCTTAACAAATGCGTAATACAGTTAATAATTAAGAAGTAAAATATTGATTTTATATCGTAAGTTCCACATTCAAGAAAGAAAATCGACATTTTACTATTTAAAAATCTATATAAGAACTTTTACAGTGTAATCTATTGTACTGACAAAAAATATTTAGATGTAAACAAATCTTACAAATAAATTTAAATAAAAATAGTCCATTTTTTGTTGAAAACTGTGAATACATCGAAAGTATAGTTAATTTCCATTCAAGAAGACTGTTCATCACTTTGAGCTATTATCTAGTTAATAAAGTAATTTAAAAGGTAAACAACCTTGTCCTAATTTCTTCATAAATTTACATTTTGTTATTTGGAAGTTTTCAAATTTAGGTATATTTTTTATTTACATTGTATATATGCGATTTAATTATTAAAAATACGACTAATATTTTCTCAATATTTGTCTGAGTTTCAGTCGAAAAAGTTGTCAAGAAAATCGAAAACAATATAATTTAATTATACAGCTGTAACACTTTAAAAGTTAATGAACTTAAAATAAATAATATGTTTCGACATAGTAACGTTTGCTCACGAACCGATCGTGTAATTCCTATCGGCTTTTATTGGTTGAACAATTCTTTTTTTCAGTTTCACGTTATATGCCGCATGTAGCGGGGTAAGCACGGGGAGACTAGTGTTGAGACATTCCGCTCCTCACTTTTCGCCGATTTCTCAAGCCATTGAAAGTTGAGTGGCGGTACTCAATGCCGTTTTGTTGTCGGTATTAGAGCAAAGAAAAGAAAACATAGGATATTTCATTTCTTCGAGTAGAAAATGCCAAAACCATTTTCTATAATATACAGTGACTGTGTCACGACTGGACTAATTAGTCTGAGAATCGAAGGAATGACAATCAAATTTAAAGGTTCTTTATTAACAATAATTTTGCATTACTACATAAAGGGCTCCTTTCCCCTTTCTTAAACTCACTACTATTTAAAAAAATACTCAAATGAAACTTCCTTTTCTAGTAAAAAATAAAATTAAATAGTTATCAAAAATAAAGTTTGTACAAATTACAAACACAAAAATAAATATTTCTATTGTATGTATGCTAACTTGTATAATAAAAAAATCAATACTACCATTATAATTTGAGGTTACTTTTAGGTATTTACATACTACAATCATGCAATAGTTAGTATTTAAGTCTACATATTTTTTTCTCTAATTATTAACCTATTATCGAAAATATTAGGTAACGTAGTTTCCAAAATTAAGTATTTAAATAACATTTGCTAAAATAGCTTTTGCTGAACAATCAGCACATTCGTTTTAAATAGGCAATTTGTATTGTAATTACTTTGTGTGTAACAAAGAATGATTGTAAATAATTAAAATGACGGTATTTTATAAGACTTTTTTAATAGGTATATCATTGGAAGTACGTAAAAGTTGTACAATATATATATATTTATATATATATATATATATATATATATATATATATATA
>DWAN01002591.1:0-14868 GCA_018230445.1 Heliconius hewitsoni | reverse complement strand
GGTTGCCTGGAAGAGATCGCTTTAAGCGATAAGGCCGCCTTATTGTACTTTTTTTATAATTATTTTTAAGCTTTTATATTGTTTTATTTTTATTTTTTTTTTGTTAAGGTGCAATAAAGAATATTTATTATTATTATTATTATTATTATTGTTTCAAGAAATTAATTATATAGAAAACTCAAGGTTATAGAAAGATATTATACGTATTTCTTATACTTACATAAAAATAAAAATATTAAACTAAAACATTTAGTTTTACTTTATTCTTTGTGTTGTAAGGTTATTACGAGTGAGTTATGTATTTTAAGGACTTTTTGTTGATCATGACTCGAAATTACCATTTCGGGTCATTGTTAGTACTGAGTGACTTGTCACAAAATTTTTCATGTTTCCTGCAAAATACTGATGAAAATATTTGCTATATATATATATATATATGTGTATATATATAATAAATTAATAATTAAGAAATTTAGAAGACCAATAGTCCGGTCAACGCACGCATTGACCAGTTCAATGGTTCGGAACATCAAACTGACATTTATCACTGTCGTCGTAAGAAATTCGCAAAATTTGTGTTGCTAACAACGAAGATGATAAATTGTCGTGTATTATTACAGAATAGACGCCTTTTGACAATCGTTGTTGAAAGGAAATTTGCTTTTGAATTTATTTGCTGCTTACGATATTTATTTGCTGTTTACGATATTTAATTAGGCAGCAAAGTTAAGAGTTACTTGATTTTATATAATGATAGTAGATATAAATTACACTAATATGGGCACTTGTTGAGTTGCGAAAATTGCGGCGTTGAGTTTCGCCACTTAACGTGCTGTCTCATAAACCATGCGACAAATCAAGAAAGAGTATCATAAAACTAAAAAAAACCTTACCAAACCTTGAAACCAAAAAAAAATACCAAAGAATGTTTACACAATTTTAATTCTAAATTTCCATTTTGTGCGACTGTCTTCCTTGTGTGATATAAAAAGGTGCACGAGAAATGGTCTTTAATGAATATTTATGTTGAATAAATATTAATGAAGTAGCGTAGCATATCCGTTGTCTCATTTCTGTGCAAATATATTACAGATTCTGGTAAAACAACATTTTTTTAAATTACATTAAATTCAACATAATGACTGACACAATGTTTGCGAGTAATCTACGAAATCGTATTTTTTTCACATCGCACCTTTAGAATTATAGTGACCAAATCAAAAAAAACCATGGTTTTGAATTTTTTTCAGAAATTGACCTAAAACGACGCTGTACACAGCAGGGTAGGCAGAAAAAACTTAGAATTAAGGCACTTGATTCCCCGCTTTCCGCCAACCTTTGGAGGCGAAATGTGGGTAACAAGATCAATTTCTGAAAAAAACTCAAAATAATGGTTTTTTTGATTAGGTCACTATAATTCTAAAGGTGCGACATGTAGTAAGGTTCACCTAGAACTAATATTAAGACACTTCCCACACACCGTCTTATTTTCGAAACCTTGCGAATAATTGCGAAGTTTATAAGGCGGAACTCAATACCGTACTTTTCTACCAGAGAGACGCAGTAAAATTAATTAATTCTACAAAATGAAAGTCGTCGTTTTTACAGTTAAACACTGTGCGTGTCGTAATCGTAACGTGTATGCACAATTTCTAAATATATATTTTTTAATTCATATTTACAATAGGTAATAATATATATAATTACAAAAGATATTTTCAAATTAGACGCGAAGTGAATAACGAAAAGTTACAGGAATACAATTTCTGCTTACCTCGCAATCATGTGCTAAACAAATGTTACATTAATCTTTGATTCGGATATATAACGATAGACAGTGATGAACTAGTATTAAGAGACTCCGTTCGAGACTGCCTGTTGAGTGATAGGAGACAACACCACATATGTGTACCAGGGAGACATTTTTATATGGTTATCGCGTAGATATAATAACAGCATCACAAATAACAGTATCATGTAACAAAGCTACGGTTTCCGCCGAGTTCTGGAGGCATTGCGTGTTGAGTGGCGGAACTCAACGCCGCCCTTTGCTTCGACACCAGAGCGAAGAAATGAAAATATAAATGTAAATAAATACAATAATCAACAGTCGCGTAATACTATAAATATAATATATAATTTCATATGACACAAACAAAAGTAATTAATTAGGATAATTTAAACATGATAAAAGTCTTTTTTATTTTTATTTGTTTTAAATAAAAAATAATTTCTATATTATACTTCTCCTTACAAACTTACAGAGTATGTACACACTAACGTCAATATTCTAGTAACAGAATTATTTTAAATACAATTAAGTTACTTTAGTATTGATATATAATCGATAACCGTTATTTAATTACGTTCCACAATCCGTCTAGACGTCTGATGTAAACTGCACTCATACGATAATCCCGCAGGATCTAGATACATTCACTTTTAATTGCTCTGTTATCGAAACAATTATTTTCTAATATTTCATAGCTGTAGTGCTATAATTTAGATAATATTTATTTATATAAGCGACAAAAAAAGATAGCTTCACGCTGTGCTGCGCTTAAAGCAAGTTGATCTACCTGTCTTGGATAATGCACTTGGTGCAATAAACTATTTTCGTTCTGGTTACAAGACAAAATTCAGCGTTGAGTTCCGCCACTTGGTTCGCAATATCTTGAAAACTGGGCGGAGAGTGAAAAAGAGTGTCTTAACACTACGTTCCCTCTGTTCACGCTGCCATATGCGGGATACAGCGTGCGGCTCTCGTCGCTATTATAATTACACCTAATTGAATTCTTCATAGCATAATATTTAAGCGTGCACATATAATGTACTCTATACACCACTATAGTCCCTTTTAACAGATGATATCAAAACAGACTAGTGTTGCTTTGACGTAATATAGGCAAGCTTTGTGTCATAATAGACAATTAACGCCGATATTAACTACAATTTTGTATGAATCCTAGTTTTATATAGTTTTTTGTTTGTGTGTGCTGGATTTCGACTTTTACTTTTATTTAGGACAAAATATTTACTTAAGAACACAGATAACTAAAAATAAAAGAAATAAATTACAAACAGTTAATCATTAGCAGGGATAGCGACAAACCATTTGACAATAGATGCGACGCTCATGGGTTCGATTCTTATTTGGCGAGATGAATTATTTCCTCGCTCTGATAATAAGACAAAATTGTAGCGACGAGTTCCGCCGATCAACACGCAATATCTCAAAAATTCGTCAGAAATAGGAGAATATAGTGTCTTAGGGTAGGCAGAGTGAACATAGTGTTAAGACACTACTATATGCGGGATGCGACGTGAAACTAAATATAAATAAAATGTTTATAAATATAAATAAAATATAAATAAAATGTTTATATACTACATTTCCCGAGTTCCTATCAAAACTCACAGCTTATATTTTTTCAATAAACAGAAAAACTCCACTCATTGTTCTAAAATTCACAAACAAAACTAATATCGTAGTTTCAACGTCCATTTAATGTTATCAATCAATCATGTGAAATGATGGCTTCCGGTATGAGTGAGCTAACAACTTAAATGGTTCTTATTAAACCGCCATTTACCGGAAACGACGAAAATTTCATTACTTCACTTTATTGATGAAGCTTTGCCAATTTGTATTTAGTAATATTCCTCCAGAACATTGAACTAGTTTTCAATGTTTCGAAACAATGGATAGCAATAATTTAATAATTACTTTAATATATTTATCTCTTATTAAATAAAAATATTTTTTATTATCAAAATTGAAATCTTCTTTATATTTACGGGTAGAAGGAATGTTCCTTCTAATAGGATACACATAATGCCCACTTTCTACCCAATCTTCGGAAACATGACGCCACGTTTTGCTTTGTGACCAGAGCACTGCACTCGAACCCGCACTTCTAAGATACCAACCGAGCGCTCTAGACAATAAAACAACACAATCGTATCGAGCTACGTTGAAATGTATACTTTTGTACAACTTATTTTTAACACCGGTGACGAGTTAACTCGTCTTATCAACTACACTAACTTAGCCCCCAATGTAGCTTCGTCGGGATATGCAAATCCTTTCCATCCATTCTTTCCATTTTAACGTTCTTAATAATCTTTATTTTCCTTTCTATCTTCATTCCAGATTTAACCTTCCTCCTAACTCAACCCGTATAACACATACGCTAGACATACCAAGAAGCGATAGAAAATTCTGGAAAATTTCAATATAGGCTGCTCTACTCATAAATTACTATAAGATGAGGCCCATATGGGGGTTGCTTACGAAATATGTAATCTGCCATTTTGTTTTGGCGGCCATATTGGATTTATTTTAGTGTGCTGTATTCTTCTAGTCGAGCTCTTTCACAAGATACCCATATCAAGTATGGTTGAAGAAATACTTAGACCCCTATTTTATTGTGGCCGCTATTGCTGCTGTATTCATGTAATCGAGCCCTTTCATTTGATACCCACATCGAGTGTGGTGGAAGAAATATATAGCCGGCCATTTTGTGGTGGTGGTCATCTTAGATAAACAATACTACTGAGTACCCAATAATATATTGCCATCAAATTGGGTCACCAGAAAAGTGGTAAATTTGAATTAATAGTTACGATGGCGGCAAATCAAGCTAAATAAAATTTCCGGCTGCATGATGTAGTTTTAGCAAAAAATCGCCGGCGTCACTGGGATTTTTTACTGAAACTTTCTGTGTAAATCACCGGTCAGTAAATTAAGTTAATGTTAAGTTAGTTACGGAACGGAGTTTTATAACGGTGTTCACTAACAACCAGAATCGTTCAGATATGCCTTTTTGATGAATAAAGGCCAAGGGGGGAGTGAGATGTCATATTATTGTATTGTTAGCTGCAGTGATATAGTAAGACGGGTAACCTAATATGTAATAAGATATTCATGTCGGGTCAAGATCCCGGAGCGACCCGGTTATTCTGATAGCGTCTCGGGTCAGGGTCGCCTCTTTAACCAAAAGTATTTGTAATTAATCAAATTAGATCAGTTAGATTGTTCCCCATTTTTTTTTAATTTACAAAAACAGCTTAGAGATAATAAAGTAATGTTTATTTTTTTATTTGTTTTCATATATAAAAGATATTCCGAGCTATTTAATTGTAAGCTCAACATATATTAATATAAAATTAAGTCCTTTGTTCGAGCACTGTTAGGTCACGTTAAAAGTATGAGAACTACACGGAGGGCATGTAGAAGGAGGTTGATGACAATGGAAGAGGCGAAAGAGGTATGCAAGGATTGTAGCGTTTGGCACTCCGTTCCCTCTGGTGAACTACTGATAATGATAAAAAAATAAATAAATCAGGTTCACGCTGTCGCTTCGCTCTAGTGTCGAGGCAAAGCGCGACGTTGAGTTCTGCCATTCAACACGCAATGCCTCTAGAATTCGGCGGAAAGCGGAGAATGGAATGTCTTTACACTAGGTTCCCTCTGCCTACCCTGCTCTGTACGGGTACAACTTGAAACTGATTCTGTTTTTTTTTTATCATTAATTATCTATATATAAAATAACCAGATAATACAAACTATCCTTAAAGACCAAGCCGATACGAAAATATGAAATCGTAATTAATTTAGTTTAGTACGTGTACTATGTAAATATTAAAAATAAAGAAATCCATGAAATATTTGCAATTGCAGTCGGTATTTATTAAATTCCTGTGTTCATCATTCGACATGCCGCGGCGGTGCGCCCCAGTTACGTGTCACGGTCAAAGTATAACCGGATGCGCACGCAATACCCCAGATATCCTTTTTATGCCTTGTTCTCGAACGTTTAGTGACGGACGCTCTCAACGCAACAACGGTGCGGCGTTGCGTTGACAGCGTTGCGATAGTTGCTTTTTATTATAGTAAATTACTTTTTTATTATAATATAAATACTCGAGACGATTGTGGAGTCCGCTACCAGTTACAAGTAACCCACACAGACAATTTTAAAATTTCCTATTAAAAATAAATAAATGTTCTATGTGAAGATATAACAAAACTCTATGAAAAAATATTTTATTATAGAACATAATTTGTTATCGTTATCAGCAAACTGTATATACTGGAGCTAAAAAAAATAAAAACAACGTTGACGTCAACTAAAAGGGAATAAAACAGAATTTCACAGTAAACTTCTGTCAAACCAACATGGACTCTCGTATGGCAAAGAAGTGAATAAAAGTCGAGCTCACGATAAACGTTATACGTTTAACCCTTTTTTTTGTCCACTACACTTTCATATCATACTATGATGAAATATATTTTTTTTTAAGTTATATTTTTAAAATATCACTCTAAAGAGACCTTTATTAGGAATGAAACGACCGTCGTCGTGACATAGTGGCACAACGTATACAATCATACACAACGGTTCTGGGTTTCATTCCCACTGGAGGGTAATAAATTATTTTCATTTGATCACTCAGTTAACAAACACAGCTCGGCAATCTAATATAATGTGCGTGTGTAGCGAAGTGTCTTATACTGAGTTCCCTCTGCCTACCCTATATAGATTAGAATACCACCCTAAGCAAATAATTGTTAGGAATAAGACTTAAACAAAAATCACAATATCGTATATTGGTATTATTTTAGTGAGTATAATATCGTTTTTCACGAGTATAGTATGCTAGAATATTAGTAAACTAGTTTCTGTGTGAACTTCTATAGAAATTCATAGTAAATGTATTACTTTGAATAGTCTATATTTATTTAATCGACTAAAATTATGGTTGATGGTATCAATATAATCATTACCTACTACTTCTAATTTTAAAGTACGAAGATAACAAACTAAATATTTAAATAAGTTGGTTCTCCTGAGAAAATGAAACGAGGCAAAGTGACCGGCGCTCAAATATCATGAATCCCGTGAGAAATTCATTATGTAAAATTATTTTAAGGGATTATAATAATAACGTCACTGTGACGTGGGTAGTGTGTCTGACTGAAAATTTAAATTATAGGTTCATATTATAATTATTCCAAGAAATATTAAATATATATAAAAAGTATCCTTTTCTTCTACCCTGCTCCATTACATGCAATACAAAATTTTACCGCATAAGGAATTTTTGCTTCTTATTAATAAATTGATCTTGTCTTCTTCTTAAATTGAATCTTCTTTACAAAATGCTACTATTCTTATTCGTATTCGTTATTTATGTGTATTATTATCTATTATTAATTAAGATAGCATACTTATCTATATTTCAGTTCAAGTTTACTATTAGGTTCCATATCTTTTATTATAATTATCTAATCGCTAAGCATAGAATCCGTGTCTTCCATCTAAGATAGGAAAGCCAATTAAAGATATGAAAGTTATAAATTTTAACTGTATACATCTTATCTAGAAAGCCATTCATTTTAATCCAAACGCTGCCATTATCCTGGTGTTTTTACTGAGAATGAAAAAAAAATAATGTGCCTCTTAAGCAAAATTACATTTGACGGAGCATAATAATTTACTCAGTACCTTTTCTAAGTCGTAGCGACATTTCTGCAAGAACAATATTATCTTTCGCCTTCCGATTTTACATAAAAGATATCTTTATTCACAACGAGTTATTCAAACGTAGTTATTAATATAAGTATATAATTGAAATGTAAGGGGAATTATTGTATTTATTATACACGATACTGGTATTCTGGCCAAGACCTCGTGGAAAGATTGTACACTCGTTTTTTAATAAAATTAATACACAAAAAAATTGGTAATCATTTTCAAATGCACACTAGTAATGTTTGCAGGGTAGTCATAAATAATTTTAGACATTTTAATATAAAGCCTGCTAAGCTGACCTGACGATGGAGAAAGAAGGTCAGAAATGCCTACTAAGGCGTGTTAGGATTTCTCTATTATTTTACTAGTATAAAATATAAAGCTTTATTAAAACAATTTAAATATAAAGCCCCCAAATTCTATTGAGTTTGGGCTCATTGGACTCCTCTTGATTTATTCTGTTCATTTCTCTTACTAGTGACTTGGCGATAGATGTGAAAAGTGATTCATGCAATCCTACGCCTGTTTTT
Organism: Heliconius hewitsoni; assembly: GCA_018230445.1. Taxonomy (NCBI): domain Eukaryota; kingdom Metazoa; phylum Arthropoda; class Insecta; order Lepidoptera; family Nymphalidae; genus Heliconius; species Heliconius hewitsoni. Next base: position 6,800 of record DWAN01002591.1, on the reverse strand, counting down.
TTCAGTTTTCAGTTTTATAAGGTAATATTTTTATTTAAAGACATTAAAAAGATATTAAATGTAGACCTTTAATAATATGAAAAAAATATATACCTATTGATATAAAAAAAACTGCGAAGGTATAATTAAAGCCTAAAAAGCTTTTTTATCACAACATAGATATATATTTTAAATTACGAGAATTTATTGAAAACAGGTAATTTGTTACCCATCACGATCCTGAAACTTCATTTTATCGCAATATAGAGAGTAATCCAACTTATATTTATGACCAATCAATAGGAATGAATCCTCAGGACCACTTGCTTAGATAGATTTCGAATTAGGCTAGATAGAGAAAAAAGCTCGGACAGTGAAGGTGACAATAGACGCGTATTCGAACCTACACTTGTACATTGACACACTCTGTTTTTCACCCTGCAACGTGATGCGCACTCGAGCGGTGAATCGATGATGATGGTTATATGATGTTTCACTGGGTCATTTTCTATATTTTTTGTTTTTTTGATGAACTTTTCATTAACTTGACAAAATATTTTATTTAAGCCTTATTGTGTTATTTAACTAACACTTATTACATCCTGATACTTCGCTAGTACGGATTTAATTTCTATTTACGACCTGTTTTGCAAAAATAACGTAAATAAAATTTTGCTAGTAAAACTCAGAAAACTCACGATGATAACGTCTTCAGAAATTGTGAACACATAAATGATAAATTTAATAAAATGTAACAAAGAGCCAAGTTATTCACAAATTCTTTTTATTGATTCCTATCTGATTTTCGTATGGAACATTGTCAGATAAATCAAGCATTTGGCTTCAATAAGTCAAATGAATACGGATTGTTACCGTAAATTCAAGAAATCTCATAAGTATTGTTACACTGAGCTTTTTAATAAAAAAAATTAACAATGTGCCCGTATTAAAAGGGAAAAAGGGGAAAGCTATTTTTTTTCATTTGATTTTTTTTTAAATTAAAAGCTGTTTTCCTGTTTAGCTTCTTATATGATAATCTTTTATGACGGAGTAACGTCTTAGAAGAAGTATTATTACAGTTAATGGAAGATACACTTATTTTAAATTATTTTTTATGTTTATACCCCATAACTTCCTTGAATTAAGAGTTGAACCCATAACGGTCATATTTACATATAATTAAACTCTTGCAAAGAGAATAAAGTTGGTGTTATTTATGTTTTTCAGTTCCACCATTCATTCTAAGTAGCAGGGTAGGCAGAGAGCAGTGACACTCTGGTCTCCACTTTATGGTCAAATTCAAGACATTGCACATAGAGTTGTGGAGATCTACGCCCCATTTTTGAGATACCAGAGCGCAAAAAAAAATCGTTTACAGAAAGTTCCCTTTTATCATCAAGATTAAATTATCCATGATGCCTAAAGGGAAAAGTTGTAAAAAGTGTACAAGGAATATTTTTTATTTCGTATATTAAAACGCACCTCAAGGTCTGTATAACTTATATTATTAGCAGAATATTAAAGGAAACATGTTAATGATTTGTTTTTTTATATATAAATGAATTGTAACGAAAAACATTATTTAAAATATATTTTTGGTTTATGGTTGTAATCAAAGCTTAGGTACCTTACTTTGTTATAAGCATTTCATTATACGTGCTTAAAAAATCTAAAATTTAATAAATTAAATTTTTTATTTATTTATTTTTTATAAAAATCTAATGTAAGAGTAATTAGAAACAAAATCTAACTAATAACGCGCCGAAGTAGCGCTATTGTTTTATTAAAACGAATATGAAGTAAAGTCGTAAATATTAAAGTTATTTCTATTACATACGTTATGATAAGAATATTGACATTGAGAAGTTTGCACGAACATTCCTCTCTTGGTATTTTTTAAATGAACCATAAAATGGCGACTATTCTAGCTCACCAGCGCGTACACGCTAAGGTTAAATAAAATGCTTTCAGTAAATTTAGTGGAATATCTATAATAGCGCCATTAGTATAAATATTAGACAAATGTCTTTTATATTTTTTTATGTTAAGCAAAACGAACCAAGATATTAATGTTTTGAGTGTCCGGCCGCTTTTCTTAAAGTAGGGGTAGAGTAAAAAAAATAATAAAAAAATGTGTTAATCACATAAAAAGGCCCTTAAAATATAAGCAACGAAGAAATAGTTCTTCGTTGCTTATATTTTCAAATGTTTTTTAGTATATACTTATATATTGGGTAAAAATCTACAGTAACTTCTAACTATTAAAATTTTCTTTCAATGAGGTGATAGTTAAATATTTATTAAGAAAAAGTATAAAAAATGTTATGTTTCTGTAAACTGTACTTGTTAGTTTGAATGACTATAATTTAATTTTTATGAAACTCAAAATATTTAAAATAAAGTGAAACCTATTTAAAAAGACGTGCATATTTATACACCGTTGATAAGAAAACTTCTGAGAATATTTTTATTACATATGTATTCAGTGTAATAAAATATATCCTATTACTTCCCCAGTGTCTAAAAATTCCGTCACGTATTTTTTCTTAACCAAATTTCAATATATTAATAACAAAACAAACTTGTATTATATTTTTATATTATAATATATATACTTATAACAATTATTCATTCATAAGACAAATCGTAAATTTCCATTGAGTGCATCGTGCGCATGCGTTCGACGTCACTCTTTGCTTGTTCTTGACCCGGAAGTAGGTCATATGGTCCCGCGCACTGACCTTGGGCTACTTATAAAATGGTTTGCTAAATGTTCTCATTTCGCATCCGTTGTGGGTGTGGCTGTTATCATTTAAAACTGGACTTCCTTTTAATTAAGATAAGGGAGAAGTATGTTAAAACATTTTAAGCATTTTGATATAAATATATGTATTTTAAATGTTATTATATATTTTATTTCCTGGCTGAAAATATAGCTAAAAGTTAGTTTCAAAGGCACTCGAAGCAGAGAAAAATTGCGCTTTTCTCTACTTTGATGACTCAGGTCAAATTCGATAAATAAGTGATTATTCGATGAATAAGAGATATAGATCACATTGAATTCTACCTGATGTGCAGATAAAGTAAGAATAAATTGCATAGTGTGGGTTATATTCATAATAACAATTTAGAAATTAAATCAAGACATTCAAATCTACAACTAACCTCAAGTTATAACATTTTTGTAATATGGCCCCTGACTGAACTGTCGATGCACGATGAACGCGTGGCATACGCGTTAACAGGTCTTGTAGTTTTTATTAAGTTCAATAAACGCAGAACTTAAAAATAAATCATTATAATATCCCCACCACCTCTTATACTTAATTAAATTATTCTAATTTAGAAAATTTCTCTATATTTTCTTTAATAATTTATAATAATTAGTTAATGTTCTTATTGAGGTATTGTATTTTATAACAAAAGAGCTCTATGATCCGGGCACAGCGTAAAACGCATGCGCCTGACGTCACCTACCTGTCTGCTCTTGACCCGGAAGTGGGTCACGATCAGGTCTCGCGCATTACCCTTGACTTTCGTCTGACCAATCTAGATTAACGTGACAATGTCATTAACAGTGCATATCTGTATATAATTGCACGTAGGTATTAAAATTGCATAAATATCTATTTTTTTAACCTTCTTTTGTAAAATTAAAATATATCTTTTTGGTAGTTAGCAAATCTGGTATTTGCTAACTAATAATCCAAAATATGAATTTAATCTATTGAGATTAAGAGCTTTCGTTTGTCACTGGATCACTTTTGTACATGCATTTGATTTTTGAGTAATTTATCTCTTCGTTACCGATTAATGTCAATACAACGTAAGATTGGCGTGTTCTCAGTTGTATTAGCGATGTGATTTTATGCTTAACTCTGTGCGCAACCTAACCGTCATAGTAAATGAAATTCTACTATACGAGAATATTAACTAAAACCTTTCTATTTCTATTTATTCAAATTAAAATTATATTTATAAGAATTTGAAATTATAAAAGCACTTCATAGATAATAATTACAAAAAGTATTGCAAAATGGCAGTTCAACAAAAATCCATTCAGTTTTCCCACAACGCATGCGCCAAATATGACCAGAGACAGATGAACTTGACCCGGAAGTGAGGTACGACCGGTCCTTGCGCAATGAACTTGAGCTACTTTTGTATTGATATCCCAGATAAATGGACCAAGCGAATAGTGAACCTTCGTGGTGCAGCGGCACAGTGCCTCACTATAAATACGACGGTTCTGAGTTCGATTCCCAGTCGGCAGAATGGGTTGTTTTAATTTTCTCGCTCCGGTGCGTTGAATTCTGCCGCTAAACACGGAATGTCTAGTGAATTGAACGGAATATGACGAACGGTACGTCTCATCTCTAGATTCCCTCTGCCTACCATGCTACTCATTTGCGGGATGCAGCGTGAAGATATTTAGAGGTTTGCAAGTGGTGGCTGTTAATTGAAAGCACCTGTCGGCAACATTTCTGAATGGAGTGAAAAGAACATACATCCCTCATAAGACACAATAGAGAAGTACTACCGATGCTACGAACATCGAGTCAAGTCATCAAGTTCGGCGTCATATAGAGTATTATTCTCACCTATAGTGCATCAGTATCAGCTGGAACCATTCGATAATACAATGTACAGCCGTTCGTACGATTAATAAAGTAATAATCTGTGAAACGCTTGACACTTAGGCTCTGTCTACTATTCTACGCTGTTCTATGTTCATAAAGCCATATTTAATTTATTCAAAGTGACTGCGTTCGACATGAACACTAAAAATTCCTCATACGCAAAGCAAGAGCGGCAATGAGTTCCGTTCTCTTCCTATTTCCTCTATTTCCTATGACATACAACGTCGGAGACTTCAAAAATATAATGAATAGATACTTTTTAGGCAAATTTTCAAGCTTGATGCGGTCAAGTTTATTTAAGAGTAAATAATACTATTTACAACATTAAAGGATAATTTAGTCAATAATTTTAAATCATTGTAATTAATATTTTAGAAATAGCACACACAGAAAAGTATATATTTTAACTGCCTTACCGCTTTTTGTTCTTTCGCTTATTTAACATACTTTAAAATCTACTGATCTGCAAATAACTGTATACTTATTTTTAGCCCCCAGCTCTAACAAAGGGTGTTGTTATACATTAGTATGTGCAAATTTCCCGACTGAATGATCAATTTGAGCGAGTTTTTTAATAGCAAGCATGGTCTTTTAAAATTATTCTCATTTATTTTTAGGGAAAAAGGATACACAAAAACATCTATTAATTTTGAGATATCTTTTAGTATATAAGAACTTCACAAGCAGTAAGGGTAAAATTTTAAGAATAAAAATTATAAACGTAGTCTTAAAAACTATTATACATTAACTTGTTCATTATACATATATAAATACATACACAGAGGTACATATGTAATCGTGTGTACATAAAATGTACGTATGTATGCGTGTGACGTCCACATCCGATGACAATAAATACAGGTCACCTGTCGCCCACGCACTCCAAGTAGAAACACCTACACAACGACCTTGGCCTCTATATATATATACACATAGAACAGTCTCCTTTGATTCTCAATTATTCCACAAATAGAACTTCTATTTGATGTATAGTCCGACTTTAAACAAGTTCAAACAAGACAATTTAACTTTAGTTTATTCATGGAATATTGGTTTGTGCGTTGAAATCTTTTATGAAGAGGAATAACTAAGTCTTTTGTTTTATTAGAAAAAAATAACACGTGGTTCTACTTTAAGCTGATCTAATGTAAACCAAATTAAGATACTAAGTTCACGTTCACGTATATATGTATATATGTATATATATATATATATATATCTATAAGTAAATGTAGGTATATCAACACTACACTAAGAAGCCTTGTAAATTTTGCCACAGACTATTGTTAATTACAACTAAAGCTTTTGTAATCCTTTAAGCTTTTCAGGCATATTAAGTTCACTGGGGACAGCTTAATGCTGCGCATGCGGACGGCATGACGTCAGAAAGCATCTTGAATAAGGATCAGGTCATATCGGGTCTCGCGCACTGACCTTGTACTACTTAGAGATCCATAAAAAAAACTTAGAAGGTCGTTTTGTATTATGAATTATTTGAATAATTGAGGTTTGTTATTTTTTTAGAAAATTTTCCTGTTAAGTGTTACGGATGGCTGATTTTTTTTTTATAAAAAAAATCCCGCACACAGCAGGGTAGGCAGAGGGAACCTAGTGTTAATGCACTCCATTCCCCGCTTTCCGCTGAATTCTGGAGGTATTGCGTGTTGAATGGATGAAATTAAATGAATATTTAATTTCCTCGAGTGGGAATCGAACCGGTAACCAGTCGATTTTACAGTCGCACTCTATGACTTGTGTTTGAGAATAGTATATTTTATGTTTACACAGGTTTTTGTCAAAACACAATAACGATAAAAAAATGGCTAATTATTTTGGAACTTTACAAAACTGATAGACTGATGTATTTATTAAAAGTATATCAAATGTTTATTTAATGCCACTTAACGTAAGCTTCAACATTAAACGAAGAAGAAAAATAAAATTAAAATAGCTAACAGATCTTCAAATGATTCAATTGGAATAAGATTTTAAAAAACTTTATTATAATACTCTAGATGAAAAATTATGAAAATATTGATTTACATAAAAAAAACATAGTATCTTGTATAGTTTTTTTTATTATTCTTGCGTACTTTAAAAAATATGAAGAAATATTATATGTTTTGAGGCCAGTCGTGGCGCAGTGGCACAAGGTGTGACTGTAAAACCGACTGGTTGTGG
>DWAN01002590.1:0-14869 GCA_018230445.1 Heliconius hewitsoni | reverse complement strand
TGGGGAACGGAGTATCTTTCACTACGTTCCCTCTGCCTACCCTGCAGTGTGCGGGTTACAGCGTGAAGCTGATTTATTTATTATTTTTTTTTATTATTGTATCGTTCGATATATTGTTTTATTCATATTGCTATTTAATAAGCAATAAGTGAGTTCTTTTATTTTAAATACAGACAACTATATAATTATTATTCGATTATAAAGGTAAACGATATCGTAGTTAAATTTAATACCAGCCATGGCCCACTCTGTTGGTTGACTTATGAGTTATGACCCTGGTTATTTGACACTTGATATGCAACTGTGGTAATCTATATGTATATAATATATCATATAGTATATAAATATTAAATCTTTTACAATTTTGATTTATTTATATTAAGATCATATTTGGTTTCGAACACAGTTTAACAAATGTCATATTTAATATATGAGGCCGTCGTTGCCGTCGACGACGTCGGTGCGACTGTAACGCGTCGGTTGTGGGCTGTCCCCCGCTCCACAGCGGGGTTCCCGATGCCACAATTGGGGTAGTAAATTATGATTTATTAATATTTTCATCTCTTCGCTCTGGTTTCTCAAAGTTAAAGCCCAAAGTTGAGTACCGCCCCTCAACACGGAAAGTAGGGAACGGCGTAACCTATCCTGTTATATGCGGGATACAGCGTGATTAAAATAAATTAACTACAAATATACACATTATTTTAGTTTAAGCAAGGATAATGTATTGTTAATTCATTTTAGTTTTCTTTTACAAACAAATTGAACCAATTAATAACTTCTTTACATTACAGTACTACATAAAATTATTTAGGTGCTCTGCCCTTTTTATGACTGAGGGCTCAATAAGGTCAATTAAATAATTATCCTGGTATGACAGAGTTCCCTAATTTAACAGTTCGGGCATTCGACTCATTATGAAATGTATTGTTATTAGTTTTATAATATGAACTTAAAAGGCAGCTTTTTATAAAGCTTTCATACAAAACTTTACAAATGTCGAATAATCAATTTGGAAAGTAGCTAAACATGGTTCGATGTGTACTGTACTACAATTCTATAAATTTCTTATTATTAAATTTTATAGTACTGTTAATAAATAAAACATCCAACCTAAAATTTAAAAGGTTTTTAACTATATGCCAGTGGTCGCGCAGCATTATGATACAGATGTAAACAAGGAATACGTTATTATGGGAAACAGCATTATCCTTAAATGTCAGGTTCCATCTTTTGTGGCGGACTTTATTGAAGTATTATCATGGCATACTGACGAAAATGAAGATTTTTATCCTGGAGAAAAATATGGTTATTGCTTTTAGTTATGACCCTTTTCCTTCATCCGTACCAATCCTTGCAACAGATATAAACTAAGTTTACATTCAATTCAAGTTGTGCAGCAACAATATGAATCTGAAGTTAACAACGAGTATGTCATTCGAGGAAATACGGCAATCCTTAAATGTTCCATACCATCTTTCGTGGCTGATTTTGTAAATGTAGTATCATGGCACGATGAAGCGGGAAATTCGTTTACATTGAATAGAAGCAAGGATGGCGAGGGTAAACTTAGCAACACTAAAGAGTTATTATAGCAGAACCACCATCCTTACCAAAAAGTCCCTTAAAATGCCAAATTATAAATCTTTACAGTGGTTACACAATATTATGAAGCCGAAGTTGTGTCTGAATATGTAATACGGGGCAATACAGCGGTATTAAAATGCAATATCCCGTCTTTTGTCGCCGATTTTGTTAAAGTAGAAGCGTGGGTTGACTCTGACGCTGGGGAGTACTTACTTACTGATGACATTGGTAGGATAGTCATAGTTTCCAAAGATCATGTACGAACCATTTCCCTACGAACCATATACCTCTAGAGCTTCCTGTCTTTCCTATAAGGTGATTAATTTTTTTCAGTTGTTAATCAATTTTACGAAGCAGAAATACTAACAGAATATGTTATACGTGGAAACGCTGCTGTATTAAAATGTTCAATTCCATCATTTGTTGCGGATTTTGTGAAAGTAGAGGCATGGATTGACGAAGAAGGAACAGTTATTAACTATTCAGATGATCTTGGTATTCAACGCCCATAAGAATAGATAGAGCCTTTCCTTATTTGTTATCCCTTCCTTTTACATCGAAAAATAAATCAAATGTTTAATTTTGATTTATTGTTTAGTTGTGTCGCAGCATTATGTTACGGAAGCTGAAAATGAATACGTAATTAGAGGAAACACTGCAATTGTTCATTGCAAAATCCCTTCATTTGTAAGTGATTTTGTTTACGTGGAGTCGTGGCTAATGGATGATGGCGAAATATTAACAATTAACAATACAAACATATCAGATGGTACTTACATACAGTAATGGAATAATTTAAATTTTTCCATCGTTCCTCTCTTATCCCTCACATAACCTTTTTTTATCATATTTACATATGTTTTAAATAGTGGTGTCACAACCATACGAAGCTGAAGCTGACAATGAATATGTTATTCGTGGAAACGCAGCTATAATGAAATGCGAAGTACCAAGCTTTGTCTCAGATTTTGTATTTGTTGAAATGTGGAGTGACAGTGATGGGGGTACCTACTACCCTGGAACAAATGAGGGTAACTGCTACCTACCATATACCTCTTTCCTTAAATTCCTATTTTTTTACAACAGCAGTACTTCAAGCTTACGAGGCTAGAGTCAATGATGAATTTGTATTGCGAGGGAATACGGCTATTCTTAAATGCATCGTGCCATCTTTTGTAACTGATTTTGTCAATGTTGTGGCATGGCTAATGGACAATGAGACTATAAGTGCAAATGAAAATACAAACGTAGATCCTGGTAGTAACTATTAGAGTACTTCCTGAACGTGTTTCCTACATCCCAAATCCAATAGATTAAAATATTCTTTAAAACTAGTCAAATTTCACATTTACAGTGGTACATCAAAATTATGAACCGCGTGTTATTGATGAAGATGTTCTTCGTGGGAATTCCGCTATAGTAAAATGCTTGATCCCATCATTTGTTTCTGATTACGTACATGTTGTGGAATGGGTAACGGACGAAAAGTCCCTCTCTGCTTTTTCATTGAATGACTCTGAAAGCAATTACGGTAATTGAGATCGCTCGCGTGACCCCAATTGTTCCCATCCGTTCTCCATAATACCCTAAGGCTACTTTAAATTATTCTACATAGTAGATATAATTTAAAAAATAATTTCAGCTGTAAACCAATTCTACGAATCACAAGTCTACGATATATACGTCATACGCGGCAATGCCGCTGTTTTCAAATGTCACATTCCTTCGTTTGTGTCTGATCACGTACAAGTTGTATCTTGGCATGATAGTGAGGGTGCAGAGTTCTTGACAAATGATGATTATGGTATAATTATAATAAACTTCATTATATAATATCCTTTGCCATCCTTCCTTAGTATAAATTAAAGCGTTAATGATCTTTATATTTGCTTTTTACGTTTGATATTTCAGTTGTTTCTCAAGCTTATACAGTAAATTTAGTAGAAGAAAATGTATTAAGAGGAAATGCTGCAATATTTAAATGTTTAATCCCAAGTTTCGTGACGGAATATGTTCATGTAGCTTCTTGGATAATATCAGAAGGACATGATGAAATAGAAATCATGTTGAATGATACTGCTAATAAAATGGGTATCATATAAATAGATAATTGTTACTGTTCCTTATCCAGATTTGACTCCATCTTTAAAGGACTGTTTTTTTTATTTTCATTAACATTGCAATTTTACTTGCAGTCGTTACTCAGGCATACACTGTTAATCTTATGGAAGAAAGTGTCTTGCGTGGCAATGCTGCTATTCTCAAATGTCATATTTCTACATTCGTTACTGAATATGTAAGCGTGTCATCTTGGATAATTTCGGAAGCTGATACAGATGTTTTAGAAATAAAAGCAGAATCGAATGATTTGGGTATTTTTAATTTGAAGGCCTTCGATTATCCTATCCTTTTTCCATATACAATCGCTGTTCTTAGTGGTATCTCAATATTTTCCAGTTGTTTCTCAAGCTTATACTGTTAATTTGATGGAAGAAAATGTTTTGCGGGGTAATGCTGCTATTGTTAAGTGCCATATACCAAGTTTTGTCTCAGAATATGTAAGTGTCTTGTCCTGGATTATATTCGAAGGGGAAATAGAAGAGAAAGAAATTAATGGCACCGGATATGATTATTTGGGTATATTTACATAAAATGTTTAGGTACTTACGCAGCAATCCTAAAACCCCCTTCCCCTCACTCTCCCTGACGTGCCAGGCCCTTTATTTCACGTAAAAGTATTAAAAAGTACTATCGTTAACTAAATTTTGCTATTATTAATTTACAACATTTCAGTTGTTACACAATCCTATACTGTAAATCTTTGGGAAGAAAACGTGTTGAGAGGCAATTCAGCAATACTTAAATGTCATATTCCTAGTTTTGTTTCTGAGTATGTTTCAATTAGTTCATGGATAATTTCCGAAGGTGACAACGAGGAAATGGATATAAGTTTAGATTCAGATTTTAAATTGGGTAAAACTTAATTATAAATTTTTGTTTGTTCCCGTCCTAGTTCCTTTTCTATTTGTTTTTAAGAAAGTATTAGGAGCACTTTAAGATTAAAAAACATAAATAATGTGTTTTTTAGTTTTTTGTATAAATAAAACTCGATTTCCAGTCGTCTCACAAGCATATGATGTTAAATTTTGGGAAGAATACGTTCTGCGGGGTAACGCTGCTATATTGAAGTGTCAAATCCCAAGTTTTGTTTCTGAATATGTGTCTGTTTCATCATGGATAATATCTGAAGATTCTATTGAAACAGAAATAAATATAGATCAGTCTTCAGATTTAGGTACACTTATGCTCCTAACCTACCATTTCACTTCTTTTCCTTTTCCTAATATCCTTGATTCCAAACCTCTTGTTAACTCAGTTAATTTCTAAATAGTTAGTAAGAAGACAAATACTTAAAATAAATATTTTTCATTGGCTAAAATGCCTTAATTCTCTTATTCTTCACTTTAGTTAGAATCGTTGTTTCAGTGGTTTCACAAGCGTATGCTGTTAATCTTATGGAAGAATATGTTCTTAGAGGAAATGCAGCTATTTTGAAATGCCATATACCAAGTTTTGTGTCGGAGTTCCTGTGTGTTGTATCTTGGATAGTCAGTGAAGGAACAGAAGAGATTGAAATTAATCTTGATTCAGACCAAAATTCAGATGGTACGATTTTAATATTATTTATTGCCATCAAGGCCGTTCTCCTATTTGGGTAGGTTACTCTTGCTAGGGCGTTGACTTATAATAAGCTTACCTGTCTCCAAGGGCCAAACGGCCTACCCTTTCCCTTTATCCTACTTCCTTAGGCTAGTGCATGTCATGAAATTTATAAGTAGTTCGCAACCCTAAGTTGTGCTGCAAAAATAATATTGAATTAATATTTTAATAGCATGTTTTTAAATTATTTAGTTAAGGTGAATTTATTTTTATCTACAACAATGTATAATGTTTCAGAGGGAAAATATTTAGTACTACCATCTGGCGAATTACATATTCGTGATGTCGGACCTGAGGATGGTTACAAATCTTACCAATGCAGAACTAAGCATAGATTAACCGGAGAAACACGTTTATCTGCAACTAAAGGACGCCTCGTTATTACCGGTAAGTTGAAAACATTTACAGAAATAATGGTGATGCGCAATCAAGTCATACTATTGTGAAATATTAAGAAATTGACTTAGATCCTTTTGCTCTATAAAAAAATAACACATGAGTTGATAGCGCCTCAAAAATTCTATACATTCATTACATATTTTAATAAATAAATGTCATTAAATTTAAAATTGTATATTACATTTATATAGTTAGTTACATAGCATATAGGTTTAATTTTAAAATATTACACATATTAAATGTTGAGAATTGAGAAGAAAATAACTAACTTTTTATTTATTGAATTAGGATTAAATGATTCTTTGTTTTAGGGAGATATTTTCATTTTTTTTAATACAAGATTATATATTAGACATTTTTATGCTGTTGAAAATATCTCGCCTTCCATATTTTTTATATTTTGAATTATATTAAAATTATAATCTCATTTTCATATTATATAGTAGTCTCATCTTTTAATTATGTGTTTAAACATGTTTATGAATTATTTTTACTTAATATTATACGAACTTGAGATTATAATCAGTTAGCATATAAGTTACTAGAAAAGTTTGTAAATATATACAAATTATATTTACTATCTTTTTTAAATAGAACCTTGCCTGAATGTTGGGATAGGGTACCCTGCAGAGCCATCATTTTTTTTTTATTAACTCTGAAAAGATATTTGTTAGAGAAGTGTAGGGTTTATGAAGTCGTATGTTTGTCGTTTAATTGTCCGTTCTTCCTATGTCGCCTTCTCCCAACATGTTCCCCAGCAAATCATAGGGGTGTCACGTTCAAAGGCATTTCAAGTTTTGCAGATCTACATTTTACCGGTAAGATTGTTGATGCTAATTGCATTTCACGTAATTCCTCAGAGCCAATAGGCCGAGTGCCACCTAAATTCTCTACTACTCAAGTGGGTGCGATGTTTATAGCCAAGTTGGACTCCACATATTCGTTACAGTGCCCAGCTCAGGCTTTTCCCGTTCCCGTGTTCAGGTAACTTCCATAAAACCATGGGCTTCTCATTATATTTTCTAAAATCAATTTTAGAACCGGTTGGAAGAGTCTCCCCTAAATTTGCTACAATATTAACGGGCACAATGTTTGAAGTTAGGAAAAACCACAGTTACGCACTTCAGTGCCCCGCTCAAGCGTTCCCGACCCCACTATTCAGGTAAAATATTGAAATCTACCCTTACTGGCGTACATATTATCGTTACTGTTTAGAACCCGTTGGACGAGTTTCCCCAAAATTTGCATCTGTTGTTATGGGAACTATGATTGGAGTGAAGAAAAAATATTCATTCGCTTTACAATGCCCAGCTCAAGCATTTCCAGTCCCAATTTTCAGGTGATTATGTCTCATTTGTTATTTTATTGAATTTATTAAATTATTATGACCCTTTGCTTCAGAACCAATGGGAAAAGTCTCTCCGAAGTTTCCAACTTTAGAAAAAAGTCGACTTTTTAATTTCGATAACAATCAAACTTTATCAGTTTTATGTCCCGCGCAAGCATTCCCTGCCCCAATGTTTAGGTAAGATTCCTAAAAATATCGTTTTGATATAGAACTAACTCGTCTATATATACGATCTAATGCGTTATCCAATACGTCATTTACCCTTGTCTCGTAAACAGAACCTATGGGCAAAGTATCACCGAAATTTCCGTCAATAGAAACTGGACGCAGTTTTACTTATTCTTCGAATACCTGTGTGACTCTACTTTGTCCGGCTCAAGCTTTTCCAACTCCATTGTTCAGGTATTTCATTTATATATTTATAAACTTATGTTCTTAGAGCCAGTTGGGCGAGTTTCACCCAAATTTCCTTCGATGGATAGCTCAAGAAGTTTTAGCGCAATGTGTAACGCAAGCCTAACAATATTATGTCCAGCTCAAGCGTTCCCAGTCCCATTATTCAGGTAAAATAAAATCGATAGGTACATTTAATAAATAATTTATTCATAGAGCCTGTGGGTCGTGTTTCGCCTAAATTTACCACTACTGATAAAAGTCGTGCTTTTGATGCAAAGGAGCGTGAAAATGTTACGATTTTGTGTCCCGCCCAAGCTTTTCCTGCCCCAGCTTTCAGGTATATTTTATTGTTAAATATACTTTATGCTCTTAATTGTTTTTCTTTAGAGCCAATGGGTAGCGCAAGTCCAAAATTGGCATGGAAAATGATCGATATTACTGAGGCTTCGATTTATGAAAGTTGTACATTACTTTGTATAGCACAAGGCTTTCCTGTCCCAATTTTCAGGTAACAGTGTCATGTTAATTTATGTTCTGCTGAATTATACTGTTTGTAAATAGAACCTGTAGGCAGAGTTTCACCGAAGTTCCCTACTATGGATAATGTTAGAGGCTTCAGCACAATTATTAATTCAAGTGTGACATTATTGTGTCCCGCTCAAGCGTTCCCAGTACCTTTATCCAGGTAAATTTATAAATATTTAAAAAAATATATTTTCTTTTAGAACCAATTAATAGTGCCCCACCAAAAGTTCCGACTAAGACGATAGAATTCGTGGAGTTTGCTCTAAACTCCAGTATTACATTACTTTGTCTGGCCCAAGCGTATCCTGTCCCAGTATTTCGGTGAGTTCATTGTTATGAAGGCGCTTGAAATCTGTTTAATAAAATCCCTAAAATATAAAATAGGATTTTTTAAATAAATTAATAAAATTATTTAGATTAATAGGCTAAATATTATATATTACATTTTAGAACCAATTGGCTCCAAAAGCCCCTCGTTTTCAAGTGGCTCCAAACTAGCCTGGTTTGAAATGCCCGCCTTGCAAGATTTTGCTCTTTTGTGTCCAGCGCAAGGGTTCCCTGTCCCACTTTTTAGGTGAGAACTAATAAACTTTTTCGCATACTTTCAGAACCTATTGTATCTAAACCCCCTACATTATCAAACGATGATAAGTTTGCTTGGTTCATAAACAGACCTATAGAAAATCACTTGGCCTTACTTTGTCGAGCGCAGGGATATCCTATACCTTTGTACAGGTATATCACTTATCTACTATATAATATGTTACGTGTATTTGAATTCTCAATTTTAGAACCAATTGGATCTAAGTCACCTACTTTTTCGACTGATGACAAATTATCCTGGTATGTAAGAACAGTTCGTCAAAGCTTAAATCTATTGTGCCCGGCGCAAGCGTTCCCCGTACCAGTTTTCAGGTGATTAAATAGAATATATATTTCTAATTATAGAACCGGTCGGCTCTAAATCCCCTACATTCTCTAACGATGTCCAATTTTCTGGAATTACTCGTAAAACTGGTCAAGATTTCGCACTTTTATGTCAAGCTCAAGCTTTTCCTGTCCCATTGTTCAGGTAAGAATACACTGTGCAATATTTTTAAATATTTAAATTAATATTTAACGCAGAACCTATTGGATCTAAGGCGCCATCGTTTTCACTGGAATTTAAAAGTACTACACTTACCAAAACATCCAAACAAGCACTCACATTACTTTGCCAAGCACAATCTCATCCTCCTCCTGTATTCAAGTGAGTGCTTCGTAATATTTGTTTTTTCTTTAACATTTCTGTCCAGAGCCTGTGTCGGCCAGAGCACCTACATTCCCTACTTCTGCGTCTTCTTACAATTATGATATTGAGGCAGGCTCTGGAGGTTCCGTTCTATGTCAGGCACAGGGATATCCTCAACCAATGTTCAGGTGGGTATTTCCAGATCTCTTTTAGAGTACTATATATATACATATTTTTAGAACCTATCGGCGCAAAAGCCCCTTCTTTTTCCACTGATTCCAAGGGCAGTATATTTATTCGGGAAACGGGGCAAAATTTCGTATTACTATGTCAAGCTCAAGCATCTCCTATTCCTATTTATCGGTAAGTTCAATGAATATTGTTTTCCTTCTACAGAACCCGTTGGTTCAAAACCACCAACCTTTCCAAATGATTTAACCTCTTCAGCGGTTACGAGACATAAGGATCAAAATTTTTCAATGTCATGTCAGGCGCAAGCATTTCCGTTACCGATATTCAGGCAAGTATCTCAAATTTCAGGTGTTTGAGATTACTATTTATCTTCGGGCCAAACTACACAATTACTTACAGTTAATATAGATTTATGATTTCGTGAAATATTTAATTTAATTTCGTTTAATTTTTATCTATATTATTTGTGTATTTTCCTAGTCGACTTTGTATATCTCAATGAAGGTTATTTTCTGCAGAGCCAGTTGGATCGAAAGCTCCATCATTTTCGTCTGAATCTGCTCTTTCTTCTTTAAAAAGGCACGAAACTCAAAGTTTTGCTCTTCTTTGTCAAGCCCAAGCTTTTCCTGTACCAATATTCAGGCAAGTTTCTTATTTTACGCAACTTTCCTGATAAACATTCTATCTAAAATTGTAGAGCCAGTGGGTGCAAAATCTCCAACTTTTTCATCTGAATCTATGGGAAGCATTTTTAGAAAACGTATTGGACAAGGCTTCGCACTCCTTTGTCAGGCTCAAAGTTACCCTGCCCCGGTGTTCAGGCAAGTGTAAAAACTAATGTCTGCATCTAGTTTAGTAATGTTTTCAAACTACAGAACCTGTTGGCTTTAAAGCACCCACGTTCTCGACGGATTCTCGTAGTAGTACTTTCATAAGAACCCTGAACCAAAATTTTGGATTATTATGTCAAGCTCAAGCGTTTCCTGTACCCATATTCAGGCAAGTTTTCTGTATTTTGTATATTTAATTACTTTTATTTGCCCCTCAGTATTTTTTTAATATATCAATTAAGTGTTATCGTATTCCTAAGCTATAAGTAGCTTATTTCTTCAGAACCTATTGCCAGCACAGCGCCAAGTATTACTTCAACACAAAAAGCTGCTGTTCATTTCTCACAAAATACTTCACTAGCTCTCTTGTGTCCAGCGCAAGGATTTCCTGTACCAATATCAAGGTGCGTTTATCAATTATATTGAATATTACAGAACCTACAAATAAAATCGCACCTCGAAGTGATAAAAGCCGTAAATTTGAAGGCGGTGAAATATTTTTAGTTTCCAAAACAGATTCTGTATATCTTACTTGTGAAGTAGCCGCTTTTCCCCCTCCGATATTTAGGTAAGTTTAACTACTACATAAGACAGTTAGAAACATTAACTAACGAGGTTCTACTATAGGTTGTTTGTGGAAATCTCTAAATAAATTATAAAAGTCTCTGTCGTCATTACAGAGCCAACAAATAAAATAGCACCTAGGAAAGATTCTACTAACTTCGAAGGTTGGGAAGTTTTCTGCGTGCCCCAAAATGGTGTAGCATATTTGAAATGTCAAGTAACCGCTTTTCCGGTTGCTGTTTATAGGTAAGTGTAGGTCTTTTTGTCATAGTCGGTTTACGTTCCAGAACCGTCGGGTAGGACGAGACCAAAAGTTACGGGTGATGGGCTTAATCGTCAAATAGGGCAGGGTGCACAAAGTCTAGCCTTACTTTGTGAAGTGCAAGCGTTTCCAGCACCATTGACAAGGTACGGCTTTACGTCACGTCGTGTAAGTCGGCCGTTGGCATCTCACGCATTCATCTTTCACGTAGAATCATATCATCACAATGTATTGATATGCGTGTTTATTGCAGTCTGCTGCGCCACGCGAGACATGAAAACGTGATGAACCGCGGCCGGCTTTTTTATGATCAGCCAAAGTAACGATTGAGCAACGTAAGCACCTCCTGGTAAGTGACAGGGTGTTCTTGCTTTCATTCAGACGCTTTAATCTTTACTTTGTGCTTCACGTGAACCGTAGCTATGCTGTCTGTCTAATCGCCCTATTCGGAGATTAATCTCTAATTCTAATGTCGATTTCACGTCAGCTTATTGTAAGGAGTGCTTTTAAATACAAATATATATTTCTAATATGGAATTTCAAGGGTTTTTTATCATGGTCTTCATGAAAATACATCCTTTTTTGAGAAATTGGCAAGTCTAGTTGTGCGCTGCCGGCTAACATCGCTTGTATTTAAATTCTTCGCATTTTGTATCAAATATTTCAATCGAAAGTTTGTACAATAAACGGTAATCGTATTTGCTGGAAGTGTTTTTCCACTTATTCGTGTTCAATTTCAAAATATTTTAGTACATAACATTAGATTGATATTTAGGTATTCATTAATGATGAGTACGTTTTGATGTTAAATTGGGCTATGCATTAAACTAATTCTCAATTGTTACAGATGGTATAAATTTATCGATGGCTCCGCTCGAAAACAACCAGTTGTCCTTAATGAGAGAGTAAAACAAGTATCAGGTACCCTCATCATTAAAGAGGCAAAAGTTGAGGATTCAGGAAAATATTTATGCGTCGTTAACAACTCTGTCGGAGGTAAGTACCTGCCTGTCAAGAATAATAAAATCTAAGCGTAATTTAGTATTTTTATTTTAAGATAACCTTTGTTACCAAAAAATAAAAGAAATTATACTGCTTAACCGTCTCTAGTGACAGTATAGACCTTCCGGCCTAAAAGAGAAAAATACAGATAGCTAATACTAGTCAAAATGTTGCAGGTGAATCTGTTGAAACTGTATTAACTGTAACCGCGCCATTGAAAGCTACAGTAGAACCCGCCACTCAAACTGTTGACTTTGGACGTCCCGCCGTGTTTACCTGCAGATACGAAGGCAATCCCGTTAAAACCATCACATGGTTGAAAGATGGAAAGGACATGAACCATCATGACTCCATTCTCAGGTATATAATTTTTTGAATATTTAAATATAATCACAAATTACAATACTTTAAAAATCATAACTTCTGTTAGAGCAATATTTTGTTGTGTTGATTATTTTAAAGTAATACCTAAAATTAAAAACGGCTCAAAAATTTAGTTTTTTTCGTACTACTCGTATATGAAGATTAAAATGTCGTAAATTAAAAAATAAATAAAATTTAAAAAATAATACTGTAGTAAATTTGATTTTATTTATTTTATATGCATTTTAGAATTGAGTCTGTCAAAAAGGAAGACAAGGGCATGTATCAATGCTTTATCAGAAACGACCAAGAAAGTGCTGGAGCGAGTGCGGAACTGAAACTTGGAGGACGATGTACGTATTTATTATTACGTACGCTTACTAAAAACTTACTTACACTGGTTAAATACTCAATTCTGTAACTTTCAGTTTCTTTGTGTTATAAAATACTGAAAAATAAGTAGGATTCCTGTAACAGTATATGTTACCGTGGCTTCTAATTTTTACCAAATACCTAATTTGACAAATACTTAAATTATTGCTGTATACAATTTCAGTCGAACCACCCCAAATCCGTCATAGCTTTGGTGAACAAACTCTGCGATCTGGACCATCTCTTCGTCTCAAATGCGTCGCGTCCGGCAATCCCACTCCCGATATCGCTTGGCAGCTCGACGGTGATAAACTTAATAGTGGAGAAAGATTGCAAATTGGCCAATTCGTTACTGCTGATGGAAATGTCGAATCTCATTTGAACATCTCATCCGTACACACTAATGATGGAGGATTATATTCTTGCATCGCGTCTAGCAAGGTGTGTTTTAAATAAATATCATGTAATATTTTACAATGTAATGTTCTATTAATGTACTAGCGATATGCTCGCGAATTCGCTTCTCTTCTCTCGCTTTTTCGTTTCTCTCGAGAAAAACTAATCTGATTTACTTCAGAACTCTAATAACATTATTATTTTAAGAGAATATAAAAATATTCAAAATACTGACAAAAACTTCAAAATACAAAACAAAATATTGACAACTAAAATTTCAGCCAATTTAATATAGCAGTAAAACAAAAATGTATATATAAACAATTTTATAAATAAAAAATAACTAAACCTCCTAACAACGTACGTAATTATATCGTATTGCAGGAAAGGCAGAAGGGTCCTTGAAGTAAAATACTCAGATCCTTACGTTTCGAGACGTTGCATATTGAGTGACTGAAATCAACCATAAATTTTCATTACCATAAATTATTAGCAGCGAAATGAAAATAACTTATTCCACCTAACTTACAGTCAGACGGCCGCGCCCGCGTTGGCATCTTTCATATTTTCAAAAATAAATATAATTAATCAATCTTCCCAGCATTGAGTCCCGCCACTCAACACGCAAGGCCCCGAAAAATTCGGCGGAAAGTGAGGAATGGAGTGTCTCAGCACTAGGTCCCCTCTGCCTACCCTGCTATGTGCGGGATACAGAGTGAAAGTGATTAATCAATCGTTTAAATTTGCTCCTGTTACTTTTCAAGGTCGGCAGCGCATCACACTCCGCTCGCGTCAACGTGTACGGCTTGCCCTACGTCCGCCCCATGAAGAAGCGCCCCGTCGTCGCCGGAGACACTCTCATCGCGCACTGCCCCGTGGCCGGATACCCGATCGATTCTATTGTATGGGAACGTGATGGACGGTATGTTATCGAATATTACATGTATCACTTTGTTGTCCGTACCATTTATCTCATTACCGCATCAAGCTGAAATTAATATCAAATATTCAGGTCTATAATCCCTGAATGAACGATGAACGCAATCTAAAGATACAAGTAAAATTATGTATCGATTTTGTTGCACTTTGTATGCAATTCGCCTCGTAATCAAAACCTATATGATGCTTCCCTTGCACCTACATTTTTATATTACATTATTTACATTGTAGTATTTTTTTCTATTTATATTATACAGCAACTTTTTATAGCACAGTATACCTGTATTACTGTATTATGTACCAGTTAAGTTAGAACTTCTATGAATATTACTAATGTTTAATAGTTAGTAGTAATAGTAAATTTAATATTACATATATAATCGTGTAAAACATATAAATCTATAGTATGTAAGAAACTGTCCTGGAAATTATAATTAATTTCCGATATTTGTCTCATTTGCATTTCCATGCTCTAGTAATAAAAATCGCGGCGCTAATATTCGGCACTCAACACACTTATGTACTGAAGAAGCTCTCCAACTTGACCGGGAATAGAGCAACTATGTGCCTATTTTACTGGAATATTTTTTGTTGCTAGTATTTTTTGTTGCTAGCATCTTTGGGAAGCGGAACTTTGTAAAAATCTTCCAACAGAGATGCTACTAATTGAATTAAAATACGTATTGAATTGAGAGTTTCAATTTAATACGATTATTTTTAATTTGAGACCCTTTCCAAAAATG